>BGPT01003132.1:5378-53717 GCA_003297045.1 Symbiodinium sp. clade C Y103 | reverse complement strand
TGTCTTTCGCGTACTATAGCCCAAGCAACCCTAAGCGGTCATCGTCATTGAACCCTCTCGTCGCTCGTGTGGCACGAAGGTGTTGGAGAAAAAAAAAATGATGATATCCCCAAGAGCAACACTGGTTGCTAGGAGGGGATTGGATGAATAGGAAATGAATGCATCGACGGTTTGAAACCAACCTGTAGATCGTAGATTGTCATTCTGGCCCCCTACCATCATCGATCAAATAAATTGCCACTGCTTAAAGGTGATATCTCAGCATCAATGAAAGGATATCGTTGGTTCGAAAGAGTTTCTGGTCTGACCATGCGTTCTATGAGAGACTCAACCACATTCAGATCCATGCCAACAAGGCAAAATCCACAGAAAAGATCAACAAAGGGCGTTCTTGGCTCCACTCAATCTTTGTCCCTATGTCCCATTCTTTCAAATTCGAATTGTGCATCATAATTTTGCATTGGAAGGTTGATGAAGGTTAATGAAGGTTGGTTCACCAGAGGGTCTACCCAATACTTTCACATATTTTCCATCAGCAACTGCGGATTTTCCGCTGAAGAAGTGCCATTCACTGTGAAGACCGTTGGCTCAGGAGACGTTGATCCAGCGCTTCGGCTCAGACTTCAAGGATGTGATCGAGTCAGAGGCGGGCAATGCCAGGTTGGCTGTTGGTGCTTCCAACACCTTTTGTTGGGGGATAGAACTGGTATAAGTGATGTTTGAGCTGCAAGATGGGGGTAATTAGAACTTAGACATTGGTTTCTTTTCTTATCCATCCAATTTCATCCAAGTGTAGAATTCTACTGTTGCCGTATCCACCATGAATCCCGGTCAGCTTGGTTATATAAACCAACTTATTTGGCTCAGGGAGGCCTAGGAGTGTAACCAGTGGAAAGTTTTCCCATGAGAAACCCACGTGGTTTGACCAAAAACTTGGATAACAACCAACATACCGGGAAACATTCAAGGCAGGGGATTCATGTGTTGTGTGGTCAAGAGCAGCAAACAAGTTCGTTAAATCACGATGAACGCAAATATAGGCAGTTTTACAGAGGTAAACTGGTGAAAGTACTGCAGCTCCCTGGAATGCCTTTAGGTTCAACTTTTTTTTGCTATACTGTAGATGGGGCATATTTAGAAACTGTTCAAAAAAATTCAAAAAACATGTTGAAAGACTCTTTGTTGCTGCAAGTTATGTAGCTGCATTGGGTCCAAGGTCCATAACTTAACGTCCCCTGTTCTCCAACGTTTCAAACGGGGACTGGGTGGGGAATTGTTGTTCTGGGTGATGCATCTGTGGCAATGTCGATGACAGATGTCATCAGGATTGATAAAAGCATCGCGAAGGTCAAAAATCAGTGCTTTCCAAGCTGGATGTCATCGTTTGATAAAAAAGGATAAACAAGGTAAGTTCGAAATCCAGTCATGTTAATCACCTTTTCGGTGGTTTCAAACAAGATTGTTTCGAAGGTTTGTTTGCCCAAACTCAATTCCTGACCGTTTACTAATCATTTTCACTGGGTAACGAAGGTGTGCCATCGGCCATTTTGGATCCCAGCAGCTTTCTGCGGAGGTCGAAGGTCGTTTGGAAGGACGAAGCAAATTGGAGCGGCAGGCGACGATGGGCCGACTGTTGAACGGGTGAAGAAACGTCACGGATGATGCATCACTGCATCACCAAACAAAACACGTGTTTTTTAATGTTTTTTTATATGTTTTTATCATACCATGAATCCCACAAAATAGTGATTCTTGTGATTGCAATACCCTATTCAGCTGGGAGATGAACGCGGAGGTTGAGTTTTCCCAAGGGATTTTACTCGGAAAGATCCGGGTCAAACGCGAGAAGACTGGGAATGAGGTGTGTGAATCTGGATGATTTTTAGCGACCAACAGAGGATTGATGGAAGTTTCAGAATTGATAGTTGCAATTTGATTATATAATTTGGGAAAAGGGGAAAGCCGTCAAGTCTATGGCCAGACCAAACAAGATTGAAGTTGTTGTAAAAGTTTCACACATCATCTTATGATGTTGAGAGATAATATAATGTTATAATATGTTATATATATAAACATAAATAGGATCTTTATCCAGATCACAATCCTCGACCCTCCCAAATTGGCTTGTTCATTCCTCAAAGGGACCAAAGAAAGAAGGTAAAATTCATCACCTGATGCTTGAGCTATGTCGCATCCTCTGGGCCACTGGGTGTGCCAGTAAAATGTTCATCCCTTGGATTCTTCTATGACCTTGGCTGTTGTCATCCTCGGTGTAATCGCAGTGATGTGACCGTCGGATATGGGAGCTACACTTGATAGAGAACCACTTTGGTTGGTGTGGCAAATTGCATAATTTTACGCATTACCTTGTGAACATTTCTTAACAAACCAAAAGTTAGTCGCTTTTAGCTGGTTGAAAACCAATTCTAGATGCTTTTGGCTGTCTGAAATCCCATCTTGTAGTAAACAAAAATACCCCGTTTTGCTTGGTCATCGACCCACTTTCGCGTTGGTGAAACAAAAAAGGCTCACGTTTTAGTTTACCTGGTTCAAGTCCCAACTGGATCCATATTGGATCCATATTGCCATATATTGCCTCAATTTGCTAAAGCGAATAGCGAGCGGATCATGAGTGGATCAGCCTCCGCACCGCCGGGCGCCAGGATCTGGACGCCATCGAGAGGGTGGTCACAGCTACCAGGCAGGTCGATGTCATTTTGATCAACAATCCTTGGAATTGTTGTTAGGGTATGGCTTTGTCCAAAACTGGAGGATTCTACGAAGCATTGGATTCAAGGGTGTGCCCCAATGTCAAACCCAATTGCGGGAGTTTACCACTTCAAAAAACCGGAAATCAGGTTTTGTCCAACAGAATATGGAGGTTTCAGGATGGTACATGCAGAGTTCACCTTGTAAAACTATGTGAAACATGAAGCCTTCATCATGGGAAAGATGAAGCTTTCATGAACAAATGTCATCATGCAACCCAGGAAACTCAGGAAAGGCGCATTCATGCTTCGAAGTTTAATGGTTTGAACCACAAAGGATGATGGCCTTTGGTTCCATCCTTGTTTGGAGCCATGTGGTTGCTGTCTGTTCAACGCAGTTCTGGGTCAAAGTTATCAGGCCCCCAAAATGGATGAGTTCACATCCCTATGTAGAGATCATCAAATAGGATTTGGCTGTGTCTGAAAATGGGGTATACCTCCCAAATAGCCATTTCATACTGTAGGGAAAATACTGGAAAATGATGATTAACCAATGGATTTAGGGGTACCCTATTTTCAGACAAACACATTTCTCCTGTAGAACATGACCTTTTCGAGCCGAAGACGTGGGTTTACCCACTTGGAGCCTCCGGGTGGATGATTATGAAATAGGTCTGAACATGGGGTAGCCCACCAAGTTGTGGCAATCTTCTGGGAAGAATGATGACCAGTGGAAACAGGAATGGACGATGCAGTTACAGTACATCCTGAAAGTCTACACAAAATATCACGAAACCATCAAGACAGGAAACTCATTGTGTTCCTCTTGGATAGAACAGTTTTCCGCTCTGAAAACCCTTCAGTCTCTGTAAGACATCCTGTCTCCAGGATAGAATTAGCGCCAGTTTTTGTGGACTGAGATTGATTGTATTCTCAAGTTCTGTTGATTGTTAAGCAACCCAATATACCCCAAAACCACTACTTGATCATCGCTTTCCCCATAAAACTGGTCATATTTTTGTAGGGGTGAAACGGTCACCTCCCCCAATTTCTTCCCAGACACACGCTGCAGGCGGGAACGGCGAGGAGGAAAGCCTCTGGCGGGCAAGGGTCTTACGAGGTGGCCCATTCAGGGCTGCTGAAGCCCTGTTGATGGATTGAATTATGGGAAAACTCTACAGGAAACCATGGATTTTCCCACAAGAATATTACGGGTGTTTCCTGTAGATTTTTCCTTAAAATTATCCATTGATATATGGGTTCATGGAGGTTTAATGATGGTTAATCATCATTGAAAAAGGGTGTTTAAGCAAAAAAACAATGGTAATACAATTGATCAATGATATTTCATAAGTATGTAGGGTTAATACTATCGAGCTTGGAAATCCGTTCTGAACAAAGCAAAATTAAGGGACGACAGAGGGTTTGAACACTGCTCAGTTCACCCCATGGTCGAGTCTCACATGGGTCATGGGTATACCACCAACAGGATCAATTCGGGGGGGGGTGTCAACCAATATCCAAACACTTGGGTACATAGACAGACAAAATATGGGACTTTGGACAGCAAAATGAATACGTTTGCTTTACATTTAAGGACAGAAAACTCGACACGGTTGATTGAAACAAGCCAAAGCAGTTTTCTGTCATGCCTTGGAAAGGTTGACGGGGTTCAGTTTGCCAGAGGTTTTCAATGTCAGACTGAGAAATTCTTGATGCTTAAGCCAGGTTTCTTTATCATCATTTTGTGGTTAAACCTTAGTTCTGATGTGTTACTAACCCATTTCCGGTTAGTCGTACCCAAAACTAAATTTCCCCAATTTCCCCATATACAAGTTGTTAGGTTGGTAGTTTTCCCAATGTTTATACCATTTTATACCCATAAAACATAGTCGTTTACCCATAGAGACACCGCCTTTATATGGAGTTGTTTGAACATAGGCTACCCTGAAGTTGATGGTTTATCATGGTTTATCATCGTTTGTCAGGGTTTAAATCCCCCATTTATGTATCATGTCAAGTTGGTGACATATACAAATCCCAAGAATATCCCATTCTCCATGTATAGATGATGTTCTCAACACGTATCCCACTCGTCGGTGGTTTCACATCTGTTTTTTTTTCCAACGATATTTGGGATGATTGGTTGAGATGACCAAAGTTTTTGGGAATGGGTTCAAATCACCACCCAGCCCATATATGTTTCCATACAGGACCCACAGGTCCAGGTCGAAATCGGCCACCAGGTCTGCGCCGGACCTCCAGGTTCTGCAACCGGGGCCGCGGGGTGCTGGGAGGACTGTTTTCAAAGTTTCAATCCTAGGAGGATCGGGATGATGAAATATGATGATGATCCAAAATTGACCATAGAAAGACTTCAGGTGGCTCAATCACCAGATTTGAAGCCCAGGTGTTCTTGCAAATCTGGCACTTGCCTCTTTCCATTTCGCATGATGCAATGGTGCAATGATTATACATGTAAAGAAAAAAACGCATAATTTGGACGTTTACGTAAAATTATTGATTGAGAGCGATTGAGAGAAAGTCGATTCTCTCCTCTTTCAAGTTATAAAAGATGATTTCAGCCCAACTCCAAGATTATTGCTCGGAAATCCCAGCAGATGTCGTCCAAGGCGGCTTCTCAGCCGGGCGGCCCAGCATGCCATGCCGGGTTCGTTTTTCAGGGTCTACCTGAGCAGTCAGGTTGAGGTAAATCATGGTAAATGACGTTTAAACCATCCCCAATTGGGGTGAGCATGAACTCTGGGTTCATGTAAACATGGTTTTAACGACCTCTAAACTGTTGGTTCTTGGGGATGATTGCTATAGTTCTCGGACGTTCTCGGGATGTTTTGGGCCATGAAGATGATCCAAAAGCTGAGATTGGCGGCGTCTGAACACTGATGGACTGCTAGATGATGTTAGATGTTGCTGTTTTGTCTCATCTTAAACATGTACTTCATCACAACAAAACGTGATTCTATGATTTCTGACTTACAGTAGGGCCATTTTTTGGGCGGGTTCCAGGAGTTTGATTTCTGGTCTGTGTCTCAAAAATCAATAAAAATCACTCATGGCCGACCTCATGATCACGTCTTTCTGTATGGGTGAACCAGGGCAACAGCCCAAGGGTTGTTCCTAAACCTCGAGAAAAAACATAAGGAAGTGACATTTCAAACATTGCCCTCTGGCAATTTAAAATAGCTATGGAAAATTGCCCATTAGTCAATGATGTACATATATATTCTTGCCATAACTATGTTGAATTATAAGAGGATATTTCAATGGCGGTGTCCTAAGATGAGGGTACCTTTAGTACCCCCAGTTCTCAATCCCATTCTTTTGGGAATTTTCTCATCAACAAAAAAACCATCCAGCTATTGGGGATCCCCCATCTTTGGAGGCCTGGCCGAAGACCTGTGGGCAGCTCAAGCTCTCCAGCCCTTGACGCCCTTGACCGGAGGTGAGTTGTTTCTGCGCGGCTGTTGTTGTTGTTGTTGTTGTTGTTGTTGTTGTTGTTGTTGTTCCATAAGATTCCCTGTGGAACTTTGGAATATGGATGAATATGGGGAATGACATGATGATTCAATTGATTGGACAACTCGTTGTTTTGGAGATAGCCAGCAGTAGCTGACCGCAGCTACCAGGACTGCTCCCCAGACAGCTCCTCAGATCACTCCGCCCAAGTCGAAAAAGGCGGGCGGGCTATCGGAGGGGAGGCGGTTTCGGATGATCTGAAGGAAGTTGGGATAGTGGTTGGACACTGGAGATCACTCGGGTCTATATACCATTAAATCATCAAACAAACATTATGATCATTTCATCCCAGTTACATATGGGATGCTTACCCACGTGTGTTACTGTAGAGATTATGGGGTAGTAGATGGTTGGCAGGGGGTTGCAACGACAACCCTAGATAGCTTTGCCGAGGCTGACCAGGACTTGCCGTGGCAAACCTGGGAACATACCCAGGTGGTTGACATGGGGGTGGTCTTTAGTGTCAAATAAAAACCTCTGGTAATTTAATATTGCTATGGAACATGGCCCATTTATAGATGATTTACATTGATCTGCCCATTAAACATGGTGATTCTCCGCTATGGTAAAGTGCCAGTGGTTGTTTTTCCTCCTTTTGCTAGATGGATCCTTTTGCATCTAGCAGAACAGCACAGGTTCGACGTCCGGCGCCCTATGCCGTCTCCATTTTAGATGAGGACGGCTGGGAGTTGGTTGGAGCACCTTGATCTATGTCGTGTGGCTTGATTTGAAGGCAGTTGGGCTGTAATCCCATCTCAACATGAACCCCCACCGGGGTTAGTTTCAAAATGGGTGATACCCAAAACTACAATCCTAAAAGAGGAACATTAAGATTAATAAATAGAAAGGGTTTGAGGGTATCCCCCGATCACAGATAACTAGGTCCACGGGTTGTGGGGAGGTTGCCATCCAGAAGTTTCTACTTTGTATTCACAAGGAGTTTCACATTCCAGTCAGAAAATCCCGATTGGCAAGGTACAACTTCTTGGTAGTTTGAACATGTTCAACAAATTTTGGTATCTGCTATGATAATCTCCGACGACTGATACCTTTTTCTTAAGGCTGGTGTCTTCACAAATTACCTTGGCCGATCCTTGAGAAGGACGCCATGAGCGACCGGAGTCGAGTTGAAGTCTCGCGGTTGAACATGCCATGCGCAGTGGCTGGGGAGTAGCCGCAAATGGCCATGTCGAATAGGAAAAATGGCGGCAAGATGGAATCGGAAATTCCACGAAATTCCTATCTTCCAGACCAGCCCAGAGGGTAACTCGATTTTTAATTTGAAGAGCTGGAAAGACCACTACTGTACTAGCAAGTTTGATCAATTTTGCTTAGGATGATGAGGGTGGGAAATCACTCCAGGCAAAGCAGAGAGGTGCCAGGAGATTTTATCAAAGATCAATCTCTGACTGTATAATGTTTGGTCACCGGTCCAAATTGGATACCCAGCTCTGGGAGGGTTCCGAAAAAACCATCCCTAAAGGTGGATTTTCGAAGGCCAATTCCTAAAAGATCCCATTTTTTTTGGGATCAAAACATAGGGAATATTTCGTAGAATCTTAGAATGTTTTTGGGGGCCCTTGTAGAATTTATAAGCAAGTAGGACCCAAAAATGAACAGATTCTAAATTGCCTGCTACAAGTGGGGTCCGAAACACGATATAGGTATCCTCTGCCTTGGTGGGTGCTGGTGTTTTATTGATGAATAACCCACCAAAGGCATGATGGCATCACCCTTTTTCTGGGGACACTGGCCATAAGTTTGACTACAAATTTCAATAATACTTAGATTTGGATGGCTCAGAATTAGACAAGATTATCACCCCCATATCACCCCCCAAATTTCAGATTTCCTAAAATAGGGGTACCCCCAAATCATCCATTTTAATAGGATTTTCCATTATAAACCATCCATTTTTGGGTACCCCCATTTTAGGAACCCCCCAATTGATGAGAACAACCCCCAAATAGATAGAAACGTTGGACACCTGGAACTGATGGAGGAAACATCATCCAGAACATCCTGGAAACACTTCAATTTGCGGCATCTTTTGTGCCCCTGCAATCCTAAAATCGACCAATTTGTCTTGGTCCATGAAGGTATCATTGGATTGGTTTAAGGGAAAATCGGAAACCATGGATTTTCCCATGAACTTGATTGGGGTTTCTGGTGAAAATTTTCCCATTCACCAATCCAATGAAGGTAGCCCTACCTGGGCGGCATCATCTGAGGTGAAGCCCAAGTACTTCGTGCCTTTGCCCCCGAAGCTGAAACCCATGGATCACTGGGACACCTGCGCCGAAAGGGGCCGTCGGGCTGGGCGTTTTATGTAGAAGATTGGATTGGTATTGGGGATGGGAATTGGATGTTTTTGACGATAAATCCTGATAATTCATGTGTACTGGTGTATACTGTATATATTTGTAATTTTTATATATTTTTATACTATATACTATATATTATATATATATGATTTGATACATATATTTATATGTTATCTGCTATTATGTGTATATACATATACACTACATGTATCTATAGGCGTAGATTGTTTGTGGATTGTACTATGGAGTATGTATGTATAGTATACTTACGACCTATGATCTGGAAAATGATCAATGTTTAGGGAGAATGTACAGTGAAATTGGGAATTTCCCACTTCCAGCTTTAAGTCGTTAGAAGGTATTGGAAAGCATCGCAGGGCAGCTGGAACCCAGATCTTTCTAGCCTCAGCCCGTGCGCTTTCGCCGCTTTCGTTGGAAGGTGTTCACCTGTCGTTCAGCTGATCATTTGTGTTCACAAAAAAAAAACATGACCTTAACCATCCTTAACCTGTCATTTGGGTCCAGTTTTTAGGCCGATCATCCGGCTGCTTGGATGAACAAATGCACCAAATCACCAGTCGTTCAGGTCCGGTTCCATGGCTCAACCATAGCCATAGCTATCTCCACACATCCCCAGCTGCAGGACCTGATAGTGGCCTATGATACCAACAAGTATCGCAAGGAATACGAGACCTATGTAAAGGCCCGTTACGGCATTGGGACGACGGAAGCTGGTTCACTATCTGGGGACATGGGAACTCGGAACTCGGGCAGTCGTACTGTTGGAGTTGATGGATGTGCAGATGCAGATATAGAATGATATCGTCTGATATAGTTGCTTATCTTTTGGCCACCCACAAGTAGGAAAAATACATTGACCAACTAGAAATGGTGTGTTTGAAAGATACTGGAACCATGTTGCCCATGTGGAGTTAATCCACAGCATGTTCTGACATTCAGCTGGTGATTAGTGAAGTAACCATACACGTTGAATCGAATTTCCATCAATATCCCATTAGACAAAGAACCACTTCTGGATCATCTACGGCTAGTGATGTAGCAAGCTGGCTTGAAGATGACAAACACCAGTCACTGGCCATTTTTGTTTTCCCAATGTTTCTTTGCTGTCACTTGGAGCCACTTGAGCTCTGTTCTTTCTGGTAAGCCAGCTTGACATGAAATAGTGGTTCAGGTGGAAAAAAAACATCCTGAAACATAGTAAACCAAGACAGAAACTATATAAACATTTTCCAGAAATTGGTGTTTTAAACCATCCAAAATTAGAATGTTAGTATATACATATATATATATTGGATTTGCCATATTTTGATACATTTTGTTGAATCGTTTGGAGATTAATTTCCAATATGGTGCGTTGTTTTTTTCCAAATTGTTGGCCTACCCTGTACTATACAATAAGCACATCCGAGATGGGAATGGAAAGTCCATCATTTCACATTAAAACCTCCATTCAGTGTGGGTATTTCCCAGCTAGCCATGCTTGATTGCTGGATGGTCAATAAACCATGTGAATGTTACGAGTATCCAACAGCTACCCCAGCCACATACCTTTAGATACTTTTGGTGGTCTCGGATGTGAACTCGCCAAGTTGATTTTGGTGGACCTCAACGACCATTTTACATCTTCTTTATTTTACATGTGGCTAGTTATCCCCTCAGTCAGTACAAATAGCACCCCTGTATGTCAAAACTTCATGTAACCATGGAGGTCCAACAACATCTTTACCACACAACGGCCCTCACCGTGGCTCAAAGCATTTGCGAAGCCTTTGCTCGTCCGATCATCCGCTCGGTACCCCAGAGAGCTTAAAAAAAATAAAATTGCCAGGCATCCGACTGGAAACTGCTCAATAAGGTTGGTCAGATCAAGGCACAAACTTGTGCATCCAACAAATAAAGGCGAGTGAAAACATATAAAATCCAATATTGTAGGTATGATATATGTTTGATTCTTGGCTTTGCCACATCAGCGAATAATGTAAACCCAATGACAAACTATCCCCACTTAGGTTTATTGTTCGGTCTGCCCCTATTCGCGATGATGTAACACGACTCCCCCTGTACTTTACTAATTTCATACCCCAATTTAAAGAGTTCCTACCCCCCGTGTGGGCCCCGAGTCGTGAATAGATCCAATTTACTCGTTGTAACACTCAACAAAGATTTCTGGGGGTATTTCATATATATATATATATATCTATAAGGGCGAAGGAATAGGTTTTACAACAATACTCTCTGGTAATTTATTGAATACCAAGTAGCTATGGAAAAGTTTTGGCTGTTTTGCCTGGGGTAAATCATCTATAAATGGGGCATGTTCCATCGCTGTCATTCCCGATGCCTGGGTCCCTGGGAACCTTGGGGCCTGAGACAGACAAAGGACATCGTTTCGTCCGCGCGTCATCAGACAGGACCATGGTCAGCGTTTGGGGCTCAGATGTGAGGTTTACCTACCCAAGATGATAGCACATTGGGGATACAGTTAGTCAAGCAATTTTTATAAACCACCCATATGGATTGATGGTTTAATCCCACCAATGAAAATGGTAAAATGGGAGATGGTTTAAATGGTTTACTATTGCTTTACCCACATTGCAATCATTTTATGGGAATGTGGTCAGCCCAAGAATAAACAATCCTCCAAATCACCATAAATGGACATAAATGGGTTGTATAGACCATCCCCAAATGGTGGCTCGATTGTTGGGTTTCCCACATTAATAATCCATGAAAACATTATGGCCATCAATCATGGTGATGTGAACCAACACTGGGGGTCTTGACCTTCAAAGGTCAGGACAACCAGCAGGTTTGGGAACGACGTCTAGGGGTTTAGGCACCGGTGAAATCCGGTGAAACGGTGTGGATGCACCAACCGATGGTGACTTGAGCACACAAGAAAAGCTTACAGCAATGACAGCAATGTGATAAACCCAAGAATAAACGTACCATTTGGGAATGGTTTATGCAACCCATTTCTGGTGATTTTGGGAAGATTTACTGCGTTGGCTTCACATTCGATAGATTGTGTATCATCCATTGAGGCCGGCGGTGTCATTGCTTATAATTTTACAATAGTGGGATGTTGATCCTCAGTGTCCCTTTTGTGAACCCAGGGCGACCGAACCAGATATCAGGCCACGTTCAAGCGGGATCCTGAAAAGATGATCGCTGCCATAGTTGAACATGTGGGGTATTTCAATGTTGACTATCAAAGCCCAGCATTTCTGCTTTCTGCATTCTTTTAACTTGCCCAGATCAGGACAGCAGAAACCGCCTATTGAGAGTATTTCTTCATATTTCTTCCCATTTTGTTTTGTAGGACACCGCCACCCCAGGATGAACAGACAGGCATAAATAAGTTCAACCAATTTTATTGTTTCTGAGTTCATTCAGAAGAGTACGTGTTTTCATTTGAAACTGTAGATGGATGATTCAGAAGGGTTATACTGTTCTCACGATAATGGGCCTTGTAAGCTAGTCAGGTTTGTTTGGACATGTTTGGACCATTTTCTGTTTCAAAGCCACTGCGAAAGTTCCCCGCAATAGATGCAACATATTTGGGGAAGGTGAAATGCTGTGAAAGTCACCAAAATTTCTGCAGCGTCCTTGGAGTTGTCAACCCCTGGGCTGTTTAATTCGGGGATTGGGAGGGTTTGCCGTAAAAATAGTGGGAAATTATTACGGGTTGTGAATTCAGTAGGTGCAACAAATCAACCCACTCTCTCATGATGATCCGTCCATGACAATGATCCGCAGATGTGAGGCATCGGCCGACAATGAGACCAACAACAACGAGGTGGGAGCGGCAAAAAAGACATGGATTAAGACAAGAAGGAGTGGAGTATTGACTATTGAGGGTTTAGTTGTAGACCTAAATAATTTTGCCTGCGCACTTTTTAAGCACCATAAAGTGTGGATCCTGGTGCGATCCCTGGGATTGAAATCCATTGTGGCGTCTGAAAATGGGGTATCAGTCCCAACATGGCAATTTTCGTCCGGGAAATCTTCCGGGTTCTCCCCCGATGTTAGGCATGTTGGTGACTAGGCCAAGGATTGGATTGACGCCGTGGATAAACACGTGTATTGCACTATGATAAATCGATATGCATACCTATATATATATATCATTATATAGTACATAATTTTACATACATCGAGTAGAATATACATACATTGTATATACAGGGTACATTGGTAGTACATGAATATATGCAATTACATAATATACTGGTGAGCATCTACTTATAATGTGTTGGGTAGGTTTTACAATGTCCGTTTGGATTGAATGTGTATATATATATATGAATATTTATCCTGTTGGGTAGCCTTGTACACTACATGTATATATCGCTTGGATATGTTATAATTATACATACGTATATACACGAGAGGTTTACATACTAGGTTCATTAGCCGATTCGCCATCTATATAGTATATATATAATATAATTGTACTACAAACAATAGATGCATGGATTGAATATAGTGTTGGCCTAATAGTTTGCAATATGTACCATGGTCATAAGATGGATGATATAGCCATATTGGGCGATGGTCATCAAACCATTTTTATAGGGATTCATATACCCATTAGAAGGACTCCCCAATGATGGTGGGATGACCATAAATCATATACCATCTTTTGAGCATTGCACGTATCTTGGAATCTCTTGGATAGGCTTGTAAACGAGGAGGTTGATAAACCATAGTACTGTTGAACTACATATACATTATATGTATGTATGTAAACTGTATGTATGTACATATACGGTCGGTGCACAAGTTGAATTAGCCATCTATAGACAGTATAGATATCCATGGATTGAATATTTCTCCTGTTGGACATATGTATATACCATTGTCAAAAGTTGAATTCACACATTTGGATGAATTTACAAACAAATCTCACTATGTGTATGTATATGTATATATATATATCGAGTATTAACCATAGCTATATCCATTAATATTATCCGTATTCGGAATACGAGAATAAGCTATATCCATCATGAACCATATATGTATATCAATGGTTAACCATAGACATATAATTCTTATCCACTACTTTATTCATATTATATATATATGTGTATATATATATATATCCATGAATGGGGTAAACCCAAGAATAACCACCACCTTTGGGGATGACCTTTACCACCCATTTTTGGTGATTTTGCGGAATGGTTTATTGTCAGGTTGACCACATCATCCTCTCTGGTAAACTAACAGTTTGCTATTAAAAATTGCCATAGAAATAATTGATTTTCCTACTAAAAATGGTAAATTTCTATACTTATGTGGCAGATTACGACCATATCATCGATCTAGATCATTTGTTATATATAATATGTAATATATATATATATATAATATCTAAATATATACTGTATATATTTACCATAGATTATGGAGATTATTATCTACCACCCTGTTTCACCTTCACCATCATAGATCCAGGTGGAGATGGCCGGAGAAGAAGTTCCAGCAGCACCAGCAGCACCAGCCGAACCGAGTCATCGTCTCAGAGAGACGACAACATGGAGAAAGGGAGTTATGTAACCTGCAAAAATGGAGATCAATGGTGGTTTAAGCAGCAAAAATGGGAATTTAATCAACAAAGTGGAATGTAATCAACAAAGATGGAGTGATATGATTGATTGAAGTGAACATGTACAGTTGAAACTCCCACATTTCATGGTTTCCTGAAGCGTCTCCCTTACAATATCGATATAATTAATCTTCCTTTTGGCGCCCAAATGACTCAGGAAATCGGATGCAAAAGGGTTGTGAAGTTGTGAGGCAACATACACATCACCCGCGCCTAGCGTTGATTGAATTTGTGGATCCTATGGGGCATGGTTTGGATATCTCCATCAGATTAGACTGATTTTTTAGTTTACCTTCACCTTCAGTGGGGGTGGACGATATCATGATTGCAAGATGAAAGTATCGCAACTGTCCGGTGGTGAGGGAGCAGTTTCGGTATCCACATTCCCTATGAAAAAGGGGAGCCAAGGAGCTAGTAAGAGTTTCATAATATGATAGATAATGTCAGGTTGGCGCAAGAAGGTGAATACACGGTTGATCATGGTTCATTCATTCTCTAAATCAGACTCCAAAAAGCCAGCTATTTGCATGGCAAAAAATGGACTGGTACTTTGAAACGGTACTTTGGTACTTGACTACTTTGCTATAATTGGGCATATATAGATGAATAATAATCATAGCGCTTGTGGGACAGGGAAGAGGGTTGAGACAGACACATACCATTGAGAAGGTAACAAACCCTTCATCCAGAATTCCGAATTATACATGAATTATATATATATATATGGTAGACATATACTAACCATACTTTCTTTGTTGCTGCAGGGTATCTAAGATTGGTCATGCTTATGCTGAGGCAGCGAGAGGGTCCGCCTGCCGTCGGGAGACCCAAGCCACAGGGTGGACTGATCATTGGGAACATTCTCCACTGGGATTACTATGTGCCATTTATGTCACCATGTATTATATATATATATATGTAATATATATATATATATATAGATGTAATACTGTATATACGAATACATGTGTGCATATATACACATGATATGAGAAACACTATATATACATATATAGTATAAATACATGATTATACATGCATATATCAAGACCCAGATATTAGGTTCGACTCTTGGAGTACGGGCTTCGACCAGTGCATGGTGATAGGTCCTGGAACGCTTCTTTTAGATCGTTGCAGCAAAGGATAGAAAGGTAAACTTCCACTAAAAAATCGCGAAAAATTCAACCTTTTCCATGTGTTTTGGGGTTTCTACATCAATATAAGTATTCATCCTATTCCCCCTAATATTAAATACCCCCACATGGGACCCCAGAGGGAATGGATCCAAGACTAAACCCGGGTTTGCCGGGGGTATTCATATTAGGGGAAGTGAAGGGATTACTAATCTACAGGTCTGTAGTCTGCCTGCCAACTAGCTTGAAGCATGCTGAGGATGCAGTTGAGCCGCCTCCCAGCAGATCGCCTTCTCAAAGTGCACCAGGTGAAAGCTGCCTGTTTTGTAGACGAAGATGGGTTGGTTATATTTTTCCGACAAATGGAGGCAAATTTCATACTCTATAAGACTTCTATATAGTGTTCCTTTTTTGACATCTATGATAGGGCCATTTTATAGAGGTCGGTGTTTAATTTTTGCTGGTAGCTCAAAATATGCATATGTGGGTCAGGATTTGAAATCCTGTTGGTCACTTCTTTGTGCTGGAACTTCCAATTGTTCAAGTCCCCAATTTTGACCCTCACCCATATGTGGTGTACCAAAGGGAGTGTGAGTTGGATCACTATAAGCAGCACTTGGGGTATCAGCAGCAAAAGTGAGAAACACAAAGAAACATGGGATTATGCGATTTCGAGCAAGACCACAGGGGGCAGTCAACCCCGAACATGTTCTTGATGATTCTTGATGTCTATGAATACATCTTGTGGATATACCAGGTCATCCTTGAATTTGGATTGGATTTGAACTGCTACAGCGATCAGCCAAATATTGGTGTATCATGGTGATTTTTCACATCTCGCTGATCACCAACAGATAAGGGCCGAAGCCATCTCGTTGCTTAGCTCTTGTTGTCTTACTCATCCCTACCAACCACGACCTGGGGAGCCGATTTGGGTGATAACCCACTTGTAATTTGGTGCGGCATGGGTGATTTTCAAAGGAGGGACACCAATCGTTCTATCACTGGGACCCAGGCATTTCGTTCTTGGAGTCGTTGCAGGTCCACAATGTCCAGGTCTGTGCTCTTCATGGTCGAAGTATGGCGTTGCCCATAGCTGTTTGGCTCCAGCTTGTTGTACTACTTGCCTGTGGGCATACCCCAACATGGTTTAATTTTAGAATACTTGATATATGGAACCTGATTAGGGTATCTTCAGTCCCATATGTCTGCAAGGTCATGTCAGATCTATCAGCCTGCTGGGTTCCTGGTTGGCTTAGAGACTTTCTTGGATGATGGCCTACCACATACTGCGTAGATGATTGCGGAATTGGGCCCCACTTTTTTAAAAACATATTGCATATTATATGTCTTAAACCTTGTCACTTGCTTTGAACCTTGGAAACTCTGTTTTAGCAATTCGGATTGCAAAATGCGTCAATCTGCATACTGCTACTTGTGACCAGGATACTTGAGTCTACCATGTTCCCAGGATTCCAGCACCCAACTGTAATGTAGTATGTTCAAAATATGGTTTTGTCCAAAACTTGGGTGCCCTGAAGTACCCCACTGCTCATACAATCATCATTTCCTCTACACTATTCCATGCTATTCCCATTGTCAGCGGCCATATTTCAACCTTCACCAATGAAACGGAAACAGCCATGCGACGACCATGGTTCGAGCATCGGTTCGAGCATCAACCTTCACGTACTGTGCATGACTGGTGAAGGGCTCACATTGACCGTCCAGGGTGCAACCCTTGGACGGGAGGTCCAGAGGATGGTCGCGGAGCCTTTGCTGTGTTTGTTTTGGGTGTTTTTGGGTGTATTTGAAGTCTTCGTCGTGAATTTATCCCAAACATGGGAAAGCTGTGGGGAAGCTGTTTCGTTTTTTCGGGGAGGTCCCCATTTGAGCCTAAGTCCTCCAGGAACAACTTCCGTGCAAGGCAGGTGCAAAGCTCGTCCTGCACTACATGGAAACAAAACTCCTGCCACATCAGAGTCTACAAGAGCAAGGCATCGTTTGTGAGGCGACCCTCTCCTGCACACGCCTACCAACCAATTTGATGGAGGCCTATCGGTCGGTCCGTGGTCTAGGGGACGAGAGCGAGTTGGAAGGGGTGAGGAGCTTCAAAGGAGCACCATATGGTGATTATTTGTGCTACCTTCCACGAACACTTGAGAACTTGAGTTTTTCTGATGACTTCGACCGGAGTTTGGAACATGTGAAATTTCCAGGCAGTCTTGAAAGTTTGATGTTTGGGAAACATTTTGACCGAGACTTGAAGCAGGTGAAATTCCCAAATAATCTTCAAAGCTTGGCTTTTGGTGAAAGATTCAACTGCAGTTTGGAGCACGTGAACCTACCAGACGGTCTTCAACACCTGACGTTTGGCAGGGACTTTGACCAACATTTGGAGCAAGTTAGATTTCCAAGCAAGCTTCAAAGCTTGACATTTGGAAAGGAGTTCAACCAGAACTTGGAGCGCGTGACTTTGCCAAGCCATCTTCAAAGCTTGACATTTGGTGACGAGTTCAACCAGAGCCTAGAGTGCGCGATCCTGCCAGATGGTTTGAAAAACTTGACTTTGGGACGAACATTTGACCAAGACTTGACGGTGGTGACTTTCCCAGGCAATCTGCAGAACTTGAAATTTGGCAACTTGTTTAATCGGAGTTTAGAGGGCGTGACCCTGCCAAGTACTCTTCAAGGCTTGTTTTTTGGTGAAAACTTCAACCAGGACTTAGAGAAAGTGGCCTTTCCAAGCAACCTTCAAAGTCTGAGCTTTGGTTTGATGTTCAACCAGAGTCTGGAGCGAGTGACGTTGCCAAACAGTCTTAGAAACTTGACATTGAGCGAAAGTTTTGAACAAAGCCTGGAGCATATGACCTTTCCAAGGAAGCTTCAAAGCTTGACCTTCGGTTGGATGTTTACAGAACGCTTGGAACGAGTAGCGTTGCCCAAAAGTCTTCTAATCTTGACTCTGAGCGATAATTTTGACCATAGCTTGGAGAGGGTGACCTTTCCTAGCAATCTTCGAAGTTTAAACTTTGGCAAAGACTTCAACCAGAGTTTGAATCAAGTGACCTTGCCATGCAGTCTGCAAAACTTGCTGTTTGGAAGCTATTTCAATCAAGATTTGGAGGGAGTGACATGGCCCAGCAGTCTTCAGAGTTTGACTTTTGGTTGGATGTTCAACCAGCGTCTAGATCGAGTGATCTTGCCATGTGGTCTTCAGAACTTGACGTTTGGCAGGAATTTTAACCAAGACTTGAAGAGCGTAACGTTTCCAAACAATCTTCAAAGTTTAACTTTTGGTGCAGATTACAATAGGAGCTTGGAGCGAGTGACCCTGCCAAGTGGTCTTCAATGGTTGACCTTTGGCAGACACTTCAACCAAGAATTGAGGCAAGTGACTCTTCCAAGCAACCTTCAAAGCTTGACTTTTGGTTGGTCTTTCAACCAGAAATTGGACAAAGTGACCTGGCCGAGCACTCTTCAACATCTGACCTTTGAAGGAGGTATCGACGACTCGGCTGGACTGCCTTTTCCCAGCAACCTTCAAAGCTTGGTTTTGAATGGCATATCATTGAGCTGTGTTTGATGAGCCGCCCGAAGCCATCCAAAATCAGTTGCTCGGACTATGGCAACCCCAAACGGATAGGACAGTGGAATCCAAACCTAAAATATCGATTGTATATGATGTGTTTCCTTTTCTATCTTTTAGGTGGTTACTACAAACTTGTAGGTCCCAGATTCTTCAATCTTAACCCACCCAATGTGTTCCAAAACACATAATGACCATGGCCCTGGTAAGATCCACCATTCTTGCTATAAGGATCTATAAGATCGATCCCATCAGATCCCCATGTTTCTCCCATTTTTGTTTGGCAACCTCCCCATGGTTTTTTCCCCTTGCCACCTCAACAACACACCCTCCCAGGCGTTGCAAGAGCTGCAGGAGGCAGGACTCAGCGAGGTCCCGGACCTCTCGCAACTCTCCAAAGTGGCCCGGGAGTCCCAGGTCCCAGGTCCCCAGGTCCCCAGGTCCCGGTCCCCAAGAAGCATCCCAGGCCCGAAGTGGGGCGTCATATCATGCTACCCCTGGTGCCATGGTAAGATGATTCTGGAATATGTCAGTGGGCAGTCTTCTGCTACTATGTACCTATGTACCAGATAATTAGGAGTGATAAACACCACTGATGAAGGATTTGCATCTCATTTCATAGACTCTGTATTTTGTGCGCCAGTTTTTGGATGTTTTTTGTATTCCCAGGGGTTGGTTTAGCTTTCCAATTGGTGTTTGGAAGGTGCCAACAGACCAGCAATCACCCTGGCCCAGTCTGGAGATGGAAAACATAATCGCACAAATCATGCAAAATCCCATCACGATCCAGCAGAGTGGATCAACTCTTGGGCATTTTTTGAACTTTTTTGAAGGGTCATCTCTCAACGTCTGACAATTTGGATGCCACCCTATTTCATTCTATAAATATATATAAAATTATATAAATATGTTGTTCAGTGTAAATACAATGGACTCTCCAATGATTTACCAGCCTGGTTGATCTGATGGTTTAAAGATGTTTCTCTCCATCCTCGGTTCGGAAGCTGTTCTCCAATGATCGAGTCGCAGTACCACTGTCTCTCCCATTTCGCAGATTTGATTTCCCAACAAAATAGAGGTGTGACTCTCATGACTGCTAAAGGGTGCTAAAAAAATGCTGTTTTTCCTGCAACTTCAGTAGGGTTTTTTCAGCAACCCCTGGAAAAATAGAAGAATGTGTCTCCAGGATGGTATAGAAGTATAGATGATTTTTTTGCCATGTTCTGCCCATATTTTGCGGATTTCTATCTTGTCTTTTCTTTCGGGAACTTCACAGGCCTTTGACTTGACCAAAATCCAGTGTGGTTTGAACTGCAGTTTTCCCAGTAAAAGCAATGGCAGTAAAATGGAAACAATGGTGTCACATACAGCAGTCACCTAGCCTATAGTTACTATGGTCATATTGTAACACTATACTTAGCATCGCAACTATGCAAGCCATCCTTCCCCATTTGTCATAGCAACACTTTCCTTGCAGGGAACCTGGTTTTCCCCCAGAGCGAAGCCCCTGCAGCGAGGTCAAAAAGAAGACGGCCACCGCAGACAACTCCCGTCTGCCCGAAGAGGTGCCTGGGGCGTGACTGGTTCGGGGGGTTTGTTGGAAATCTGTGATCACCTAAATGGGGAGAATGGGGATCTTATATGGTCTAATCTTATGTATATCAATGTGAGATGATCCAAGATGAACTAAGCACTGATCATCACTGATCCCCGGGAATTGATTTTTGAAAACTCTACGAACATTTAGATATTGATAAGGAGATCATCAAAGCACAAAAGGTGATGAGAGTTTACTACAGATCCAGAAATATCCAGACCTCCATCGTTGAGACTAAAATGGTCAACCCGTCCACTGTGTGGGCGTTTTCACCGGAGGTCTAAAATTTTGACCCATATCCGTTTGACCAAACAAACAGCCATACCAAGCCCTCGAAACCTCTCGTGGAATCCCAAAGACAGGTTCGCAAGACAATGGGTTCCATGATGGGTCTTAGTGATGAGGCACAAATCCCAGCCTTGGGGTGACAAGAATGAGAAACGTTGCCATTGCATTCGATCAGAAATATTTTAAGTTTCGACCCTAAAATTGCCCTAAAATGCATTCCGTCTGATGGTCGGAACATTCTGTAGCTCTCACAGCGGCAAAGTTCTCTGCAGTGACACTGATCGTTATATTGTGAGATTGGAATAGATAGATAATGATCGATATCCATTGTTGATTCATGGCATCAAGTGCTGTTTATGAACGAAGCCCCTGGATGATGATCCCCCTTTCGATGTTCCGGATCCTCCAGCCCTGAAAGTCTGCAGGAGCATACCTCTTCCTACATGGCAATGACCCTTTGGTCATGGACTCCCAAACGTCCAAGTGCCCAGTGGTAGGGTGAAGGCAGGGGTCCACGACTGACACACATTGTTTCCATCACCAGGGATGTCATGATGATCCCTGATTTGTGACGTTTTTCAGGGGAGGGATGGAACCCCCAGTCGTTGTGATGTCCTGCCATTTGCAGCACGCCCCTGGATATGCCTGGGCTGGCCATTGTGGCCTCAGCTATGATCCTCCATGGGTATGTTCCCATGTATCAAGCCTTTTTGCAGTTAAAACAGCTGTTTTTGAATGTTTGTGAAGGTTTCATCTCCGCGACAATGGAAACACACGCCAAGTTGATTAGTATATATTAGTATGAGGAAAGTTGATACATCATGATACAGTACATCATGATAAGACCTTATATGAGTCGCATGTTCCAGCGTGTCCAAGAGAGGATCAACCAACAATCATCCGATATGCCTTTGACACATTTTGACACCATGGGCTCAAAGAGTTGACTCCGGTATACTCCTATATACTCCTTTTTTTTGGCTCAACTTTACAACAACTTTTGCAACAATATCAATACATAAACTCTCAGTGTCTTCTGGTGGTTTCATTTTTGTCAATTCTCCCCACCGTCACTGAGGTTGGTTTGAAAACATCAAGGGTCAAGGTAAGGCGGCCGGGGCCAAGAGCGAGGCGCGGCCGCAAGGGTGGGGTGCCTTGCGGCTTGCGCTGAGGTTGGAGAGGTGAAGCTTGGTTTAGGTCATGAATTAAGTTTGAAGCACCTTGACTTTATAGTATTTTAATGTATTTTATAGTGACTTTATAGTGACTTTATAGTAATTTATATGATTTTACATTGATTTATAGTGATTCATGGTGATTCATGTTGATTTCTGGTGATTTATGGTGATATCTGTGATTAAGCGTCGTGGTGGAGGAATATCAACTTCATCTATATATATATATATATTGTCACATGTGGGGTTCTAAGGGCGAGGAGGAAGTCGGAAGCCAAAGACGAAGAATATGGTGAGCCCGACAATCAACATCCCAATGAGGTATGGTTTGCATAGTAACCACAATTTTTAATGGTCAAAACTGGTCAAATTTGATGACAATTTTACATAGTGTGTACTTAATATACACTACTACTATATATATAGTATATATAATTGGTTTCACAATGTCTCACTGAGATGCGAGCCGTTTCCTATGACCTTCATTCAGGCAGTGACTTGTGAGGCTTCGAGCTGGGACACCTCCTAGAGGCATAGCAGGAACACGGCATTTATGCGTGTGTTTGAAAATGGTGTATACCGTTTACCCAAAAAAATGTCGGGGAATATTGAACATGATCATTCGCCTGTTTTTACACCTCATGTTTGGACAAACAGATAGGTGAATAGTTGCTTGCTGATGCTATCCCCCTGTCTTACGATATTCTTGGCTATGTGACTAGTTCTCAATGAATTGGTGACATATTCACACAGGGGTTGTTAAATGTCCTGTTTTGCGGATTTTGAGCATCCCTTTCAAGTGTCTGTTGGCAATCATATTATACACATATATCCCCAATAGTTGGGTGATACTCATTTGGGACATTTACCACAACCCGAGTTCCCAGGTTGGAAAATCAAGTCATCTATCCTGGTGGCATTCCTCTCCCAACCCGCACGTATCTCGCAGCAACGATCTTTGCAGGACGTGGTGGGCAACGAAGGCAATGATGGAGACCAGATTCCTCCACTCGTCCCGAACTCAGGAATTCAGAAAAGATGGGAGGTCTGGGGGGCTATTGATTCATTGATATGGGTGGATGAATGGATACACATCAATGAAATTGTATACATATGTATACATATATATATATATATGTATGTATATATATATATATATAGATAGATGGACGGATGGGCCGAGTTTTGCTCTCCAAAATGTGATTTGATGCTTAGCACATCTTAGCATCAAATGATGAAACCAAAAGCGATCGGTATGCCGACCTTTCTGCTTGTACCGGTTGACACAGCTTATACATAATTATATATATATATGTTATACTTAGATAATGTTAAATACCTCCTACTGTATGCGAGTCTATTCCACAGATTTCATTCGTTGAGTCACCAGTTATTTGAGGCTTTCATGCTGTGCCTCGATTGGGGCCAATACAAAACAGTGCGATGACGCTGGTGATGCCAGCATATCGTCTCCAAACAGTCTTTTCCCCATATATTGATGCATAATGATGTTTGCCCTCTGGTAATATCCGGCAATCAAACATGGCAATGAACAATCCGCCATTTATAGATGATTTTCCCACTGGAAACTTCCATTTAGTTCTGGCATTTCCATTGCGTTTGATTACCCGAGGGTATCTTATTCCAATGATTTGACTTAATAATGGATAATATTCATAGTTGATAAGATCTTATTGTGACGGTGAATCCCAAGATCTTATTCCAAATGATCCATAATTATCCCATTGAAATGCCCGTTCTTCTTTTTTGCCTGACTTTTTCATGGCTTGTGACCATGCTTCGGCTCAGGATGAGGCCAAGTTACAGGCGAACTTCGAACGAAAGCTGGTTGTCTTCGAAGAGTTCAACGCCCGGAAGGAATCCCAAGGACGCCCCGGTGATGCTCGCCTTCACCGGGACACGGCGGACACGCTGAAGCCGCTTCTGACTTCAAGAAAGGGATGTGTATACTGTATATTCATGTAATATTCATACATATATAGGGGATTATAGGGGCATAGAGATGCACAAGCGAATGGTATATACATATATATATATATACATATATATAGAGAATTACCCTTTCTTTTTCACAATGGTTTGGTTCCTTGCAAATGGAGGTGACTTGCGTTGAACAAGGGCTTTGAGTCTGGGCTGATATCTGCCAGATCAAGGCTGAGAGTTTAGCTATATCTCTGGCTGGTTATTTCATCATGCTCAACCGCGTTGAACAACCCCTGCTTGATGCTATCGTGATATGATGTTTCCACATATGGGGATAGGTCAAAACATGTGAATCATGTGAAAACCCATTCAAAAACCATTCGAGATTTTCTGTAGACAATCGTAAACATATGTAAACATCCATGTCGACACCAGCATTTTTTTTTGTAAAAACCTCGGGTGTCAGGTAGGCTTAGTCCCAGTCGTCCCAGTCCGCCACATCTGGCACCTCATTGGACTGAGGACAAGGTTGACATCGAAGCCTTCAAGACCTGGTTTGCAGCAATGAAAGAGGCTGGGTGAACGAAGACCCAGAGACCCAGATCCTAAAAGCCCCGTTTGTTGGAGCTGTTTTTTTTTGGAGATCTATTTTTCGGAACGCCCAGAATAATACGACATCTACGAGTAGAATCAAGTAGATACAAGTAGTTCTCAACCGACCAGCGTCCACTACTCAGTATAAGTGGCAAACTCATGCAATGGAAAATAGATGATGGCCCGGTTTGAATACCCGTGTATTTCCACGTTTGGTTTCGCCGTCCACCTGTCAGTCTGATGCTCAATTGCGGGCCTTTTGTACCATGGACAGCTCTGCCAAGCAGGACATGGGGTAACCCTGGGTCACACTTCGCTGGACGGCTGAGGTTTATCCTACTAAGATCTACCCAGGATCAAACATACCTGCTGGAAAAAACGGGGAAGGCATAGTCCAGGGGTCATGTTGATATTGTTTGAATCTACATACCAAGACTAAGTGTGGTGAAGCGCCATGTAGATCCAGTCCAACTCAAAAAAGCAACACATAAAATTTGATGGGAATATGGCCACGGCATGCAACGCAAGTTTTTAGTAATACAGTCTAACTTGAACCACACAAATGCAATGAGGGGCACACAAAAAACAAATCAAACGATAGGCACCCCATGTTCCGCCCATTTGCCACCCACTTCAGATTAACTCTCTATATCTCTTCTCTATGTATGTGACATCTATTTTATCGTTTTCCGCTTGTGGTCATCAACACTACAACCTGTCTCCTGTTTTTTCTTCACAAATACCTGAAGTATTTCTGAAAATCAAAAGACCACTGACGATCATCCCCATTAGTTCTTCTCACATGTTTCATTTTTCATTGTATTTTCCCGTCTGTTCTTTTATTCAGTAAATCGCCTGAATTTGCCGAGTCGTTGATTTTCTTTTAGCGTTCCTATAGTGGTTACAAAATCCACGGGGAATCTATGGCCCCTTTCTAGCGCCGCAGGAGGGCGATGGTGTCGGCGTGCTCTTTGACAAGTTGCCGGCGGCCGGCGGTCCACGTGTGTTGCCAAAGGCCTGCGTTGACCCAGAAAATCTGGGAACTTCACCGGGCGGATTGGCCAATTTCACCAGCAGAAATGGGATTCAAGCAGCAAAGATGGGGATTTCAGCAGCCAAAACTGCAATAGGCCGGTTGGCCTTGGGGGAGTTGGAAGGGAATTTGCACTCTTCATGCTAAGAGATTCTCAATATCCGTACGATTGTGGCTTTTAACTTTGAGCGGTATGCAGGTTTAGATGTCTCTAAACTTTATAAACAGCCACCCGTTGTACAGTTGACCTACACTCCACGAAGAGGGGTACTGGGGGACAGGTTCACATCAACATAGATGATGGTTTAGAATAGAAGGGAAAGTATCTCACAATTTCTTAGTCTAATGTTTGGAAATCACAAATTGCGTAGATAGTTTAAGGTTTGCAAGCCCGTGTTTACAGTTGTCACAACAACTCCAACGTTTTTTTTCAGTTGTTCTGCTAGCATCTAAAGTGCGAGAATTTTGACTCTGCATCGATGACCCTGGAGCCTTGCTGCATAGTGGAACCATCTCTTCAGTTTGCTATTCAAAACGATGTTTCTGACTCAATACCCTTCATCTAACCAGATTTGGTCACAGAGTAGTTACCCATTGTAGATGAATTTACCTAGGTTTCACCGCACCTGTACTATGATCAAACATGAGTTGTTTTCAAAGTGGATGGTGATCCAATCGATTCATAGGCATTCACCTACCCGTCGTAGCAACTCCAAAAACGACAGACAACTAAAAATCCTCCAAAATTGTGTCAATGTCAACCTGTTTTATTTTTGGTTGGACAATTTCTATAGAAAGATGTTGTTTCTCCGATGAGTCCGATGACAGTAGCCCATGAAAAAATCTCATGCCACCAGCGACCATGGCAGCGATGTTTCAGGTGAACGTCTCAGGTTTCAAAGAAGGAGGCGCTTCTGGATCCGGTGATTGAATCCATGCTGGGAAATCTGGGTACCTATCTATTTATCCAACTAACTAACTAAGTAACGAACTGATGAACTAAGAAACTAACTAGTGAAGAGACTAACTAACCAACTAGCCCAATCTATCTAATCTAATCCAATCGGATCAAATCTAGTCTTTCTATCTATAAATCCTACACAATACACATATATGATATGTACAGTGTACATACACATCCCAAGAAAACATCTCATGGCCACTTCGAGGGTGAAGGCCCGACACATGGCTGACCCGTGGAGGAACCAATGCTCTCCGCGTCTAGCATCAACTAACAAGGTGAGGGCATTTGTATGCATTTGTGTTTTCATGCATTGGTTGCGGAATGGAATTAGATGGAATGAATTAGCTACTAACGATTCTCATTACTGTAATTATGTAATTGTCTTTGTATGAGTATCCCTCCCATTGATTATCCTATTCATTACAGGTATTGTGATACGGATTATCTCATGATTATATTTAAATGTCCCATTCATTTCATATAAACTATCCTATTTAGTGTCCCATTATTATTCTGTGAGCGTCTCAATTTCTTTGTGGTTTCCCCAAATTATTCGTAATTATACATCCCATTATTAATATGTATTAATTATCTCATAAATTATTTGTGATGAGTATCCCATTCATATTAAGGATCCCATTCTTCAATAGTGACTACAGCACTGACTTGTTGTTTCCCCAACAATAGTTATGTGACTCTCAGACATTTCCCGGACCGTCACGGGTGCAGGTGGTGTGTCCATGGGAGAAGGTGGAGGAGCGAAAGCCAATCCGGCCCCATCGGCCTGGAAACTCATGGGAAGGTCCTGGATTTCACGGGGATTTCACGGCTGATCGGCTGACCCCGGATCCAGATGTTCTGGGATTGGGATTTACTGGAATTCAATGGGATCTACATGGATTTACAGTATTGGGATTTAATGAATTTAGTGGGATCGGATACATGTGAGATTCTAATCGATTCGAATCGATCCCAGATACATATCTATCTCATGTATTCTCATGTTCTTTATTTACATTAAAACAGCAGATCAAAGTTCGCTTCGTTTGGGACATTGCATGGGTAAGCATCGATCACCTCGATTGCCTCTTACCAATGTCGTGGCTTCTCATCAGACATTTTTCACATCTTGGCCATGTTTTTTGGGCCAAAAACATGACAATGAAAGTTATAGAACATCAATAGTCATTCTTGGTTTTAACGCACAAGAAGAAAGTCTGCCGTTGATGATTGCTGATGTCTCAGACTCATCATTCCAAGTACGGATACGAGGTGTAGAGCGTGTCATTTGTCGTACGAAAGCTGCAGACTGTGCTCAGCGTTTCTTAGTATCGAATAATAATCCTAGAGTTTCGGGTCTATATCACCTTCTCATTTTCAGTTTTCTTGTTGAGATTGTCTTTTCATGTTCACTGTCTTGTTCCTGATTGTATAGGACCACTCCAATCAAGTTTTGCTACGTTACACTGTATCATATCATATCCAATTAATTGTTCTTGTTGAACCAAGTAAGGGTTGTTGGACTCTTCTCCCAATCAGTTCATATCTTTGGAACCCCATCCCCTATCAATAGCTCAATGGCTGGGATTGGCTGAGAGATATTTAAATCGACCCGCAAATTTGACGGTTGACTGCCAACAATGACCAAATCTGCTGTGATGGTCTCTCCATTTTGGAGCCATGGCGAATTGGTGATCCCCATGATAGAGCTTTGAAGCCATCTATCCAAGAATTCATAGAGAATTTTTATTGTTGAGTCACATTTACCCTCTGGTAAACTAACATAACTATGGAAAATCACCATTGTTGATGGGAAAATCAACTATAAATGGCAATTTTCAATAGCAAACTGTTAAATTACCGGAGGGTAATTGATTCTGTCCCAGTGTCGGACCTGCTAAGACCCAAGGTTTCTGGTTCCAAATTTCGGCTTTCACGAATTCTCCCAATGAAAGATGACTTGTTATCCCGACAGTCGGTGGTGTCCCATAGTGAGCTAAGTTGGTTGAGAACTTGATGAACTATGGCTTGTGGTATTCTATAGTTAGTCGGTGTTATAACTCAACGTAAAACTGGGGGGGGGGGCACCACCCTGCATGATGTCCCCATGGTTATCCCAGGGGATGATGATTAAGCCAAGATTTTTGAGACGATTTTTCATGAGATCCCGAATATGGATGATCCCATTGTTATCCAAATGGATGATATCCTTAATCATTTGCCAATCAGTAAATAATAAAAGTTATCAAATGGATCAACCCAATTATCCCAACGATTTTGATTGTTCTCTCAATCATGTCCCAAGCCATCGATGGGGTGCCACAAGCACTGCTTGCCGAGATCATCACCATCCAATTGGGCAACGAGGGATGTTCCGCAGCTACCGAGCCTGGTGGCTCAGGGGTGGCTTCAACTTGATGGTTGGAGGGGATTCTACCAGCAGAAGATAAGGATTTATATGACATTTACAACCTCAAACCAGCAACAATTGGGATTGTTGGGGGGATTTTACTACTGTTTCGTCAGATTTCATAACCATTGGTCTACTTGGAAGTGCAGTTCCAGTTATCTACATCGATAATTCAAGATATATCACCATAGTTATAAGTTATACATAGGGGCCTTATATCCCAACTATTCCCAACTTGTGGGGCTCATTTCACCATACCCTCTGGATCCAGATACTCCCTGAGAAGGGTAGCCCACCAAATCACACCCCAAATACTTCCTCAGAAGGTACGGCTGGATCCACAGGGATAGTTCTACCATAGTCATACCCATTTTTTCCACCTCAAAGATCCAGGATTTGGAAGCGCTACTGCTCAGAGCATCAGCTGGATGGCTCCTGCCGACCCAAGGTGCTCCTGGTTGGGGTCCGACCTGGGTGGGGACTTGGTAAAACTTCAGCATCAAACATGGGGATTTTACCAGCAAACATGGGGATTTTACCATCAAACGTGGGGATTTTACCACGAAACATCGGGATTTTACCATCAAACATGGGGATTGATTTAATATGATTTAATCATCAAACATGATCAAACATGATGATTGTATAATATGGATGTAATGGGATATCATGTGTATAGCTTAACGGAAGAACATATTCCACAACAAATGCACTTTGTGATATAGCTAAGGTCAGCCATCAGCAAGGGAAGGGTGTGGTGTTGGTTTCATCCACAGTTGTCCCAGCAAATGGACTTAAGTGGACGCTTCTGCATTCATGATGGCGTCCTGGTGACGGCTTGGTTTCCCCTTGTCCATAAGAAACTATCTACAAGTGTGTGTGCATGCCCTATCGATTTCCATTTCACGCAGACTTTGGGAGATCGGTTTTCTTGTTTGGTGGAGGCCGTAGCCAACAATTTTCTGCGATCCTTTTGCTTTTGGACGAAGTGAATCGAAATGAGAGAACCCACGAAAACCAAGCGTCATAGTCCCATTCAGAGAGTCTTGGAAAGGCCGCGAGTCACATTTTTAGTGCCAAGAATTTTAAACCATTTTGAACCATCACGATCATCATCCCAACTATCAAATCTGGCAACTGATTACGGTAACATATCATGATGATGGTTTTGACCCCACACGGTAACATATCATGATGATGGTTTTGACCCCACACGGGTATTGTAGCGCCACCAGATATAGCCCCAAACTGGGGGTAACATGGGCGAATTAGGACCCAACGACTGACCGATTGGTTTAAACTATAGTTTACAGTCATATCATACCATAACAATATCATATCACATCTTGCAGAATCATGCAATATCCAAAAACATAATTAATCATGACATATCATGACTACAATTACAGTGTATCTAAGTGTAATTCAACTTACTGGTGCTTAGTAGGGAATGGGGGTTGCTGGGATGATTATTAATGGTTATTATAGGTCATTCCCCCATTCCCTACGTTTAGCACCAGTAAGTCATGGACCAGAAAGCAGACACCAGACCTGTCCATTGATCCACGAGGATGGTGAGTTCTACGGCAGCAGCAACCCATTGTTTGCCTCCAGCACCACTGGAAGGTGCCAGGGCCCGGAAGCAGATCAGTCCCAAAGGTGGAGAAAACTCTTCAAAAAGAGAGGAACATGCTGTGATTATGAATGTGCACTATATATATATATACATATATATATATATATACATATTGTCACAATGATAATGATAATAATAGTACTTAGAGAGAGACCCATCATTTCTGAGGTAAAAGATATGATGATCCCGATTTGCCGTTGCGACTTTACCTTGGTGACCAAAGACCCAATCTTCCTGCAAGTGGAGGATACATCCCCCCTTTGGGCGAAACCAGCATGACTAGTTCGCTCTCGCATGGCTAGGAAACCTCTTTCCATAGAAGAGTTGGATGTACCTAGGGTGGAATCTTCCTTGATGCTGAGATTCCCAAACCTTTGTCTGCCGCAATTTTTCGACCAATCAGCTGGGGCAGGAGAGTCGATGAAACGGGAGGGTCATCCCACCATTGTCACAGGTTGATAATGACCCATTAATCCGATTCTCTCCATATTAATATATTAAATATCACCTTAGAAGCCCTGGTTTAGTATTGGACTATTGGATCTACAGCAATTATTCATTTTTGGGAGCCTTCCTGCGGGGTGCCAGGTATATCCCCCGGGCCATTTTGGCCAGCTACGACTCCTCGGATGTGGATTCAGTTTCAGAGGCCCTACGAGCACTGCACCCTTTGTCGTTGAAGGGAAAATCCGCAGGAACCCCATGGAACCCCCAAAACAGTTTGGGGGTGTAAACACAATGATGTCCTCTAGATTTTCCCTTGAACCAATCCGTTGATGTAGGTGATTTTTTTGGGAGGCTATCAACTATAAATTTCGCGTGATATCGGGCTAAACAAGTCATCAGAACTCAAAGGAATCGCAGTTGCCATTGAATAGTATGGACCAGTATGGGCCTCAATTTTAAGCCTCTGGGCTGCGGGACCCACAGGTGCCGGTCAGTGTTAGTAGTGCTTAGTACGTCATCTTCGGGGACTGAGTTTTGACCCAGACTTAACTGATTTTGATTTTGCTACTCCTTCTCTGGAAAGATTGGATCGAGAACAACGCTCCTGTACCATGAATTTACTTTATATAAGATATCAGTAGATTATCGCGTCCCCATCCCATGTTCAGTTCAAGGGCCTGTCTACCCAAATCAATGGAGCTACTGTGGCCATATACAGCACCTTGCCCCGCAACGCTTAAGAGTGGGTACCAATGTCCTAGAGAAACCTGTATTTCGATATTTACAGAAAACGTGTATCTAAAGGAACCGCAACATTACATTTGATATCATTTTATGATCATAAAATAAAAAAAATACATGGTTACATGGCAATGGAATCCACCATTCATGATGTTCCCAGCCAAAGGACCTCCTTGGAAAATTTCCCATGGGATGCCCCCGTTGGAGGCTGGACTCTTCAATCCCACCTGTTTGTTCTCTGGCAGCCGGGATGGCGGGGAGCCCGGGACAACCATGGGTCCAGGGTACCCAAAAAGTGGACCTCACCAGAAGATCGCCTCACCCGAAAATACCAGACATATCCAGAAAGATCGAGAAATATCCAAAAATGATGGTTTTTTGGATGCGTAGAACTGGTAAACATTGGTAAACCATCCACCTTCATGTGGCCTCCAAGTTCTTGCTGAGGCAAACAGTCCTTCTATGATGGTCAGGGCGATTCCTCCTTCATCGAGGAGGTGGCAAGCCTGGTGAATGTAGTTCACATCCAACGAACAGGACAAGACATATATGATATTATTTCGTATGATTTCCATTGAGCGAGACTGTGCAAGCTGTTTGATCCTTTTTCCCCACATCATTGTGGAGGGTTCTTGTTTTTTTGCTCGGCATCGCCCGCTGTTCTCCTTCTCCTTCTCCTCCTCCTCCGGCGCCTCCGCCTCCTCCACACACACACACACACACACTCACACACAATTCTCCACATACAACTTACTCACACACACACACAACTCTTCCACATACAACTTAGTCACACACATATACTCTCACACACACACAACTTCTCCACTTACAACTTACTGACACACAACTCAACTTAGTCACGCACATACTCACACGCACACACATACTCACACACAACTCACACTTTGTGTGGCAGGCGTGGCACTTGGTGACATGTGCTTTACTTTTGCGTGGCAGGCGTGGCACTGCGTCACATCAAAGTTGCTTTTGCGTGGCAGGCGTGGCACAGGTAGCACTGGGCTGGTTCTGGTGGCGCGCTTGGGCGCGTTTGGCGCCGCAGCTCTTTTGCGTGGCAGGCGTGGCACTTCGTCACATCCACGTTGCTTTTGCGTGGCAGCAGTGGCACAGGTGGCACTGGGCTGGCTCTGGTGACGGGCTTGGGCGTGTTTGACGTTGCGGCGCGTGGCGCTTGGCATACTGAGTTATTTGAGTTACTTGGTCAGCTATTTCTGCTCCCAAAACCTTGACGCAACGTGTGAAAAGGGTACCAGATCGGAGACATGAGCTACAGCTTGTAGCGTAAAAAGTTACTTTTTCCCCTCATTGTGTGGGTTCTTGTTTTTTTGTTCGGCATCGCCCGCTCTTCTCCTCCTCCTCCTCCTTCCTCCGCCTCCTCCACACACTCACACAACTTCTCCACTCACACTCACACACAACTTCTCCACACACACACACACACTCTCACACGCTTCTCCACACAACTTACTCTCGCACACAACTTACTCTCGCACACAACTCTTCACACACAACTTTGTCACACACAGCACTTCCACACAGCTCTTTCACACACAATCCTGTCACATACACACACAACTCTTTCACACGCAACTTTGACACACACACACACACACAGCACTTTCACACACAACTCTTTGACCCATTGTCACGCACAAGTCTTTCACATACAGCACTTCCGCATACAACTTACACACAACTTTGTCACACACACACACAGCACTTTCATACACAACACTTTCACACAACTCTTTCACACACACAGAGCACTTTCACACACAACTCTTTCACACACGACTTTGTCACACACAGCACTTTCACACACAACTCTGTCACACACAACATGATCACACACAACTCTTTCACACACACACAATCTTTTCACACAACTCTTTCACACACACACACAACTCTTTCACACGCAACTTTGTCACCACACATTTTTCACACTTGGCTCTTTCACATACGACTCTTTCGCACGCATCTCTGTCACACACAACCCTGTCACACACAAGTTCTTGAACACAATCTTTCTTCCACCATTTACCAGCTCATTTTCACATTTGTTTGGTGTTTCTTGGAAGAAGTTGACATGTGGGGTTATCCGGTCCTTTAATTGAGTGAAGAACTGTCTGATTTTCACCCAGAATCACAATTCTTCATTAATTTGCATATGTATATATATTTATATAATAATAGTTCTTTGTGTTTCAAGCGGCATGTCATGGTACATGTTTCAACACCTCAATGGATGGGGGGGGCCGTTTTATGTTGTTTCAGGCTTGGGCACCCGCAGAATCCCGCAGATGGATCGGTCACCCATACCTATGCCATGTATTTGCTGAAGGCAAGTCTTTACTTTCCCAGGTGATGAATTTACCATTTTTTTTGGAATGAACTTTGTTTTTGGCCTGGGGTCTATCCGGTCTATCCTAGCGTTTATTTCCCCCAACAGTCCCCCAGTTTTATTGCAAACATATGAGAAAATTGGGTTCCCTTGTAGATAGATTGGTTGGCAAAGTGGTTGCACATACATGTGTATGATACGTATATCATTGATTGAAATTGACATTCTCTATCTGTATATATATATATTATATATGTACTATAATCATATATAAAAAAAATATATATACTATGAATATATATATATATACAATGAATATATATATATATATACATGTGAAGTAGTTGTTTATTTTTCTGAACCACTTCCTGACTTCAGCCGGATGCCCGGTTTGTCCAAGAATCCAGCTGCCCGTTGTCCTTTCCCCAGCTGCGTCGGCAGATCCAAGAATGCCTGCGACGTCAGAAGGAAGAGGTGGGGCACATCATCCAAGGGGCCTTGAAGGTAAATGATTGACACGGCAAATCGATGATTTTAACATGTTTTTAACTGGCTACAACCTACAGGGGCACGTACCTACAATGCTAGGGTGGCAAGATGTACGGATTTGTTTGCTTGGTATTTGGGGTGTGGTGCGCAATCACTAACCATTGTGCACCCCAAAGTATCCATGGAAGCAGCAGTTGCATGAAATTGCACAAGTTCGGTAAGCGCATCATGTTTCTGGGGGTCATTTGTTTAATTGGTCCGTGGTTGTTAGTATCATGGTTTGACAGTGTGAATATCCTGATTCTACACGTTTGTACGACATGAGTGTGTCTGAAAATGGGGTTTGTATATCCCCAAATGGCAAGGGAAAAAACTATGATAGACCAGTGGATTTCGGGGCACCCTATGTTCAGACAACGCCACGCAATTCTACCAGATTTGTGACTGTGTCACTGTATTCTACGGGACTGAACAAAAGTGGCAATTCAATCAAACTTGTGGCTGCATGTGAAACTCTGAGGCTTGGTGGCTTTTGATGCAATCAGTAGACTAGGTCAACAATTGAAAGGTGAAGCACATCAGAATTCGCACAGATTTTGGACTCCACGTACGCGGATCAATCCCAGCTTCGCTACACTTCGTGCCACCATCGGGGCTTCCAACCCCTTATGACTCGCTGTGCTCAAATCTCACTTCGAACAAGCTAAAAGATTGGGTTCTTTTCAGGGAAACAAACAATAATAAAGCACCCATTTGGGAATTTTAAACATACCACCTATTGTAGGACCGGGCATTGTTGGGCACCACTTCACCCAAGTGGCAGGCCGACTACGTGCAGGGCTACATGTTTGTGCACAACGGAACCCAGGTGGGATCTCTTCTAACCATTCCAAGTGATTGAACGTTGGGATGGGTTGAAACATGTTGAAACCACCAAGCAGCGATGATCCTGAAATGGGCATCTAGAACTAGGACTAGAACAAAGATGGAGATCTAGGCAAGCAACATGAGTGGGACAATGATCCGACCGTTGTACATACCGTCAGAAACGAACAAATGGAATCCTAATAAGGAACCCCATCTTTAAATCAACATGTCCACTTTTGTTCAGTTTTTGTTGACGCATGACAAGCAGCTTGTCTGTCTTAATTAAGCCCAGTTTTTGACCCTCCTGGTTGTTCAGTATCAAACCGCACAAGGTGGTGCCCCCTAGTTGTGTGTGTTGCTTTCTCCACCCCATTAAACAGTGTGATGTACAGTATAATATATATATATATACATACATGATATAATATATACACCTATGTCAGAAACCCAAGTTATATTGTAAAGGTGGAAACTGATTTAGCCGATATAAATCGAATTAAGTCCCCTCAAATCACCAAATGAAATATTAGTGACACAAATTTTGAAGAAAACATCTAAGCAAACCAACTTAAGGGCCACCACCTTGCACCTTTATTTTGTTGGCCCAGGATGCCGTCATGAATGGTGTGGCATCTAAGCCACTCAGATGCAAAGTGGAGAATTCTGGGGAGGTATAGGCAATTCCACCGGCAAATATAAGGATTCAAAATCACCCAATGATATGTACAGCAAGCAGCAACAGGTGGGGCATATGGGGATTTTGAGACACAAAAAAGCGGGTCGATGGGACTGGCCAACCTCACTTGAGATGATGGTTAGGATTGGGGATGATTGGGGGCATCATCCCAGAAATGGGCTATGCATTCCTTCACCGCTGAAATCGCTGTGCATTCCGTGTCGCTGGACTCTGAAGCCCTATGAACTGGAAGAGTTGGGGGCGGTCCAAGTGTTTACGCGCACACACACACACACACACACGAACACACAGGTACTGTACTGGTATCATAATCTACCAGGGGTTCCTGAGTTTTTTGATCTTACAGTTTTCGAAACCTCTTGCGCTTGCTGTACCATGCTCGACCATGCTCGGTTTGGAATGTCTAGTATTCTTATGTCTTTTTTGTACCATTCCATTTTGACATGTTTGTTTGGTTCGGAATTGTACAGTACCATACTGAGTATCTAATCCTCTCGTAAACCTGTGTGGCGATTGGAAGATATTGGAAGCCACAATCAGAAACTGACGGGATGGGATCCCCATTGTTCCATCCTATCTGCAATGATCCCAAATTGACAAAGACTTGATAGCTGGGAGGATGAACAATCACCAAACAGTAAAACAACATATACATCTGAAATAATCTTAATGGTTAGTAGATCAATCTTTGAACCAATGAATCCCACAGGTAACCAATTCTAAGTGGGCGCTCCCGGGTGCCCCGCTGTTCTGGAAACCGTGGGTGGGCTGAGATGGACAAGATAGAGATGCCAATGTGTATTGCAATGTTTTGCAGATGTACAGTAATTTCTTTGTATTACATTATATCTATCTTATGACCCATATGTAGATATTTGACATGATCTGATTATGATTGATAATTGATTATATGATATGTACATGTTCATAGATATTTGATGGCTTTTAGCTTTTACATTTTCTTTTTTTTACATATTACTATGCATTTATAACCATGTATAGACATGTTATAATCAATCATGAGTCTACTTAAATGAGGTAGCAGTCAAACTTGCACCAAAAGTTGCATTATATAATAGTCCCAACCATCTAAACAAAGACGACAGATGACTGAACCCTGACCTCCAAACTTGGGGCTGAGGTTGATGCAAGAACTTTCAGGACAAAAGGCCAACACGTACCTTGGGCCAGCGGTGTTGTTTTGAAGATGGGGATAGTTTCACGGGTGAATGCTTGGTGAATTTGATGCATCAATCTTGGTTAGTATATACTCACGTAATCATGTATAATCCTCCTGAAGTACTTCGGATATCAACATGTCGAGCACATGTCCGTTTTGTGTGATAATTTTTTGAAGAGATTCTATCTACTTTAGGATGACTATGTGAAGATACACTGTGCGGTATCTTGAAGGCTAGCTCTGGGATGCTTCCAAATGAGGCCCATGATTTATTGATCAGATGTGACTCCAACCCTGCAAATTTACAGATATTTGTGAACAAACTAGTGAAATTCATCATATAGGATTAGAACAATGATTTTGGTGAACTCAAAATTATGGGTATGGAGTATGGATCGAAATTCTCTACCCCCAATCATTGGATGGTTATTGCTAAAGCTTGACAAAATCCTCCGAATCTGCATTTTCGTGGGCATTACATTGCAGGTTGAGCTACACCAACGGGGGCATCATGTCATGATATGTGCATCATGCTGATCACTGCTACCTTGTTTTCAGATTCTCTGTAAGCCCGTATTCAAACGTGGAAAATCATTCTAACATAAACTGTAGATGTGATCATTTTTTGGGTTACTGTAATCAACAATAGCTTATGGGTACTGTAATTACCTGTTCCCAATAAACTGTATTAATTCTTAATGAAATTAAAGGGGATGGGTCTTCTTTTCTCTGGAAAAAATCAACCATAGATCAACTGGCCATAGTCGGCCAAAAGTCAGAGATACCTTAGACATAGCCTTCAAAATCATCTGACTAAGCCGTAATTTTCCGTTCCCCATTTGATTTGGCAGAGGGTACCACTAGGTCTTGGGTCTCACCATGAGGTTCTGCTTTACTGGAGTGGCGGACAGCACAGGCCAACCAGTTGGTCGTTTATTTTGGGGATTGTTCCATTTATTACGGTATATTGCGGTCAAACATGGGATGTTTAATCAAGAAAAATAGGGAGGGTTATAGAACCAACAAAAAATAGGGTTGATAGTGATTACTACATATGACTACCATTTGATGCTGATATAACTGAGATGTAAATATAAACCAACGAAGTTATGGGATTTAAGTAATAAACAATGGATATGAATGGGATATTAGGTGGCAAGACTATACAATCTGATGGGTAGTTTAATACTTTGTTTTTGTTGTCATAAATGAGTCAAATGAGGATCCAAGTAGCTTGAACAAGATGAAGGATATCTAAGTAAGCAAAATAGAAAGATCTATGAATTGTAGCACCAAATTTGCCAAGGCAGATAATTTTGTATGATATTATGTGATATTGTATGATATTGTATGATCTTGGTGGTCTTGCTGTTTTTCACTGTTCATAATTGTTGGATGATCTCGAATCACCACAGTGGATGTGGAAACGAACCCCCAAACTTTCCATGTGACCAGCATAGACTCCAATTTGAGGCATTTCAGCCAATGTTTGCAGGTCAGCCATCCCATTCCGATTCCAAAATTCAGCGGTCCTTGTTCTGAACCCCGAAACAGTGTCAATTGAAGGATATTAGAGACTGGTTGATGGATTCTATAAATTGATGTGATAAAACTGTGGATTCTAATACTATTCCAAAATCCTTGCTGAGATAATCTCAGATGAACCACTTTTTAAAAATGCGATTGGGGGGATCATACAACAATGAGCAACAACCGTGAGATTGCTTAGGAGTTGATAGGTGTAAAAAAAATATGAGCAGCTGTCCGCAATGGCAGTTGAGGAACTTGTCATTTGTTGTTCCTATAGAACCACTTGCTATCACTGACTCAATGGCCCATCCAGGTCAGTTCAAAGTCGAGAGAGCGAACGTGGCAGTGTTTGGGCCACGAAATAGACCGTGCATATGTTAGGCACCTAGGTACCTTCAATTTTCCCTATTGCCAGACCCTGAAACAGGCGACGTGAGCGAGGAGGATGCGAAGGTGGGATTCCTCCTGCACGAAGGTCTCATGGAGCGCCTGGGACGCGCTGGTCGGATGCAAACATTTCAGCCATTTTACTTGGGAAAATATGGGAACATATCGGAACCTCATCTATAAATTAAAGGGAGATTTGAATTGATTTCAAGGGATTTTCTAGTTTTTAGGGGGGATGTACCCTGCAAAAAGATGCATCCCTTCCAAACATATGAGATTTGAGAGGGAAGAAACAGTCCTCAGGGACATGTTCCGAAGGCGGGCGTTGTATTTTTGGGAATGCAGGAAGATCATTCTACCAACGGTCCATTAAAATTGTATGTTTTTTGGCTGATGTCTGTTTTTGGGCACCAGTTAAAACTGTGAACTGAGGGTTGACAACTTGGGATGATCAAACGTTGCAACTGTTCATGAATAGGATCTTCTGAGCCCATGGTTAACACCTGCCGGCAGTTTGGTGGCACAAGACGGAGATTTGCCGTCGCACTGACTCGGGAATGGTGCAAGGGCGCGGCAATGAGATAGCGTGAATACATGTGAATACATGTGAATCATATTGAATCATTTTGAATCAAATGACTAAGACTTACTCTCCGGCAATCAAACATGGCAATGGAACATCCCTCGATTATAGATGATTTTCCCAGCTATAAACGTCCATGTCGTTCGAGGACCTTCCACCCAGCAATGTCAACTGAGGTATACGGACATCGTCAGTTTCTATGACAGGAGACCAGATGGCAGCGATGGTGGGTTAATGGGTTCTTGTCCAGATTTGCGGAATACCGGTCTAGCCCAAGACTGGGAAAATTACCATGAACATATGGGACATTATGATGAACCATACATTTTAGGTGCCAGCGGGCATTCCATGAATCGAAGATATAGCGAATTTAAGTCAGTGCAGATGAAGAAAGCTTCCCTCACTTCTATAGGCTTGCAGATGCTTGCAGGCAAGTGGCAGAGAGAGAGAGTATTCAGCAAAGTTCGTGCGAAGATGATTCGTGATGTGCCATGTATCCATAAAAGCTTGCAACTTTCCGAACAGTCCATTCAACATGTATGTTGATATCTCGTGCTTGGGATTTGGCTAATGCTTGGTGAGGGATGGGCTTGATTGATCCGTCAGACATCCTGCTCAACCTTTGCTGTGCCAAGCAGCCCTAGCATGATCTAGCGATTGATGGCTGTGGCATGGGTTCTGAATGGATTCATATGGATATATATAATGATTAATCATGATGAATCATGAGAATAAGTGAGCCAACAGCATCCAACACGAATCGTTTATCAAGTATATTTCGAACATATCCCAAAATGATCTCCCCATGTACATGTATACGTATGAGTATATTATTATATGTACAATTTCTATCAATTTCTGTTGCCAGAAAATTCCCAGCTGATTCAGGAAGTCGCTGAGCAAGATGGCCTCCGGAAAGGTCAATGGCTTGGGCATCAGCTCACCAGGTCGGGATCTCTCTGATCGAAGTCTTCGTCAGCGGAACTGGGAAAATCCGACTGGCAAAATATAATGAGATGATTGTGAATCATCAACTTTACCTAGAAGTCTAGAATAGCTCGAACACTGAAAACGCGGAACTGAAGTTATCGAGCTGTTTGCGACCTCAATTTACCAGAATTTGGCTGATAAACGCATGCTTGCTGCAATTGATGGCTTCATGCCGGTCGATTTCCCACGTTTTGTTCGTTCAATCCACCATGTTTATGATTTTTCACAGATACCACACACACACACACATTTTGATTGATAGCTGAAGCCATTTTGATACTTCAACACGTGTTGATTGCTAAAGACAACATTGTAATAGTTGAACACACATTTGATAGTGAAAAAAGCTACACAACAGGTTAGAACCATGTGATAGCTTCATCAGACGATAGTGCGATGCAATCTTCATGGTCAAAAACCATGTTGAGAGGAAGCCCCCTCCCCTCCCTGTTCCCCCCCACCTACCATGCCATCCTTGCCACCTTGCCTCATGCCGCCGCGTGCCTTGCCTCGCAGACGACGTCACGTTGAACGGTCTTCTGGCTCGGCTGCTGAGCGGCATCACCGGACCTATGAGGCGGTGACGGCTAGATCTTGGTGGGCTTCAGCAACAAACATGGTGGGTTAAGCCAGAAAAATGGGTGAGGTTCACCAACAGAAACGGGGGTTAATATTGGTGAATGAGGATTATTGACATTTTATGATATTGTTTGCTGCTATTTCATGGGGATATAAACCAACAAAGCTATGGGGATCAGCAGAAAAAGAAATGGATCAGCTATGGGCTATTCTCTGGGGAAACCAGCTGGAAGACAGCAAATAGGGGTCTAAGCCGTCTAAGCCTCCAGAAAACCAACATAGATTCGAACACCTGTGGGTAAAATCATGTTTGATATCGTGATGTTATATTCATTGTTGATTCATGTTTCGGATTACAGTCTTGTTTTTCCTGGCCTGCTAGCTACAGTTACCTGATCATGTGGCTATTATATACATAGTTTCTCGTAACGTACGCTGGCTAGCCGAAGAATCACAATTTGGCAGGGCAATCATCTATATTCTTTCAGGGAGCGGGCATGTTCAATGACATCATGTGGTTTTTACCTGTGAGTCCCCCGTGAGATGTTCAGGTAACTCTTCACCTCGACGGGAAAATCTTGGTTGGGTAGGAGAAGCGGTTTATTTTTGGCTATGAATTTGTGGAGTACCTGTAGTCTGCCAGTTAAGGCTGGCACATGGCGTGTCAACCCAACCGAAGCAACGAACCAAAACACCAACCGGCAGCGTTTTGGGCAGGTTCAACCGAGTGGTGTCAGCTAGTACAGGCTCAACCGGCATCCCCAGGGTTGCCAATTGGGTCTGAGAAGGAGAGATACCACCCCGAAACGGCAAATGGCATAGGAAAGAATAGGACAAAATTAGACAAAGATGATTGACCAGTTGATTGATGTGGATTTTGGGGGACCCAATTTTTCACACACAAGCTTTTTGATCAATAGAACAACCAGAACCACCTCAAGTGAGCCAGAGCCAATTCTTTTGACCTTCATCCCAAACAAAAGCCTTGATGGTTGATGAATAAATCCATCACGTTTTATTGTCCCACGAAAAAAGTGGGAGGAAAAATGCCATGTTTGACTCCTGGAGGGTCCATTTATCATGGCTTATCATGAATCCATTTATCAGTATTTATTTGTTTCCACACATCTGATTGTCTTACGTGAGATGGTAATCAGCATATGTATATCATATATATATATATATCATGAATTCTCTTCCAACATATCTTTGATTTTTCCTCCCCAACCCCAACCTTCATACTATGGCATCTACGGGTTGTGAGTCAACGCCCCAGCATTCAAATGTCATTCATGTAGTCAGTACCTCAATTTTCAGCACCTGAACATTACAACATGTCAGTGTCAGTTTGGTAAAGTTTAACTCACCACCAGATAAGCTGGATGATTAAGTCTGAAAATAACTTCACTTATCATTTTGCGAGTCCCTGAATCAGTCCGGGAGAATTCATAGTTTACCAAGTGGGGTTTGCCATCCATCGGAAAACGCAGTTCATCAATCATTGATGTTCTTATCATTATTACTATATATATATATATAGGTATGTCATGTATTGTATATTGGTTGATCAGTCCATGCAGGTTCTTTACTTACGTTTATAACAGGGGTATGCAACATTCATTTGCTATGACATCATGATCAAGATCAATCGTTAGACTCTTAAGAATAATCATAGAACTAATTTGAATCGTCCTTACAAAAATTCATCGATCATGATTAGGCAATATGCCCCCCTTGTCCCTTATGCAATTTCTTTACAAAACGAGAACATCCCAAGGCATGCGCAGCGCCTCCATGCAAGCCATTGCCACGAACCTCTGCAGTACCTTGGTGGTAGAACGGAAGAATCACATGGGCCATGGCCGCCATTTTGTTTCGCCAAAACATGTGGGAACATGTAGGGAACATGTAGGGAACATGTAGGGAACATGTGGGAAATCATCCGGAGATGTTGGGTTATTTGCTGGGCTTATCTGCAAATGAACCCCATTTTTTAACATTAAGCTTTGAAAAAGATGATTTTACTCATGAATGATGGTTGATGAACAAGAGTATGTATAGTCCACCAAATTTATGGCCTGAAGTCAGGTCAATGAACTGGTATTTTTGCCCAGATCCAACATGTTGATACGCAACAACTTCTCTAGTGTGGTACTAACATTTTAAACACATTCTTTGTAGTTTAGTACTAAAGTTCTTAATGTAGCTATATACAATCCCATTCTTTTTGACACTTCTTTTTCAGGTTCTCGGACTCCAAGCCAACATCCAGGTGCATCCACCTGGGACGAAGCTCTGAGGTTATCCTCGCATCAAGTACATGCTGCCGTCCCTGGGTGGCCTCACTGCTAAGGTGGGGCTTCTGACGTCAGCGTTCCTAGGGCTTTCTTCGTGTTTCTTGATGAAGCTCGCATCATGATATGCGGGGGGTGGGTTTTCGGGGAAAAATCGGCCAAGAACAAAGAGATTTCAGGGCCCATATCATTAGGGGATGATTTTAATCGAGGAACTCCAGTGGATGGAATGGGGTCCCCCATTGACTGCCAGGGAATGGAGGATTTTGCCGTGGGCAAACCCGGACAAGAAAAGGGTGCAGATGCCTGCCAACATGCGCTGAAACGGGTGCGCCAAAGGGCGGGAAATGCAGGGCTGTGTGATTTTCAAGATAGTTTCATGTTCTACATTGGTATTCTTTAGACAATTTCAAGCTTCAAGACTTGAGAAAACACATCCTTCTTTGGGATGATTGATATGATTGTTTGTTCAGATTGAAACCTCTGACCAGTGGATGAGGTTGGTTGCTCGGGCGTTCAGCGATGATGACCTTTTTCGCTGTCGAATCAGCATGAAATGTGGTACTGGAGGGTCAAAATTTGAGATCCAACCACTGTATTCTTTCGGTAAGTCATTTTCAGTTTTTGGTTTGGTAGGATTGGTAAGCACATAGAGCGTTTTTTGTTGGTGCCTTCGGCGCGGTGAGAGGACTTGCACTAGGATCTCCAATTCAAACATGTTTGACAATTTTGGACAAATGGACAGTAACAAATGTGATATCAAATCACACATGATATGGTTCAGCACCCCAATTTGCCGAGATAGCCACTTTGGACGCATACTGGTACCAGGTAAACAAGATCTCAAGCAATCCACCACACAGACTTAGGAAGGAGGTGACAGCAAAAACGGCGATTTCACCAGCAAAAATGGGTGGGAATGGGCATATCATTCCCAAGGAACTAGGTGTTGGTTTGAAATTGGTTTAGTATTTCAATTTCCACCCCTACCCACGGGATGGTCTTGACATCCGATTTCACTGAAATTGCCAGGGATACCTGTGCAATGGCTTTGGAGAACATAATTCCGAAAAGATTATTGCTTCTTGGCCGCAAACTCGAAAAACTACTGGATCTGCGCATTTTGAGCTGTGGTTTGGAAGCATTGACTGGTTTGGCGGTTTCAGCTTTTACAATATATACAGTATATATATAATTATATATATAATATCTATAATATATATATATATACATTATATACATTATTACCCATAAATGTGTAGCATATATAACTCTCGCATTATATCAACTGCACGTGTGTCTATTGACTTGAATATGTGGCTGTTTTTCTTAGCTTTCCATCCCTAAGTGGAATCAAATCCCAACTGCCAAGCAGTTGGGGATCAGACAGACCCTCAGCCAATTGTGTGGCTGTCCCATTCCCTTTTCTGTCGGCTATGTACACATTTCTATGAGGGGACCTTTTGGGCTATGTACACATTTCTATGAGGGAGACCTTTTGGAAATGTGGCAATGGAAAGAGGTTGTCTACACTGAGTCTACACAAAAGAGGGGTTACAGCCAGCTACGTGCACAAGAGGGACGTAGAACAAGTGTGTTGGAAGTGCCATGATGGGATCGAGTTTTCATCAGGCCATGGCCTGAATTGGGTCCCATGATGTCCCATGATTGAGCGGAAGTGTTGGAGCTTCATCTAGTTGGAAGATGTTGAAAGATGAGCTCTATGGAGAGTTTGTTCATTGGTTGAAACAGATTGAAACCATGATCATACATGATAATACACTACTATACACTACCTATTGGTCAAAACAGTTTGTTCTTGTATTTGGAGTTGAGATTGGAGCTGATACCAAGATCCCCAGGAAAATGATTATAGTATATTATAGTATATTATAATTGATAAGGTTAGTAAATGTTGGATTAGCCAGCCGGGCTAGTGAGTCTAACTAGATGGCACTTGGATGTTGGATACAACCTCGGGTCTATATACTCCATGCTCCAATTCTACGGAGTATGTGGTTGATGGGCCAAAGCATTCTTACATTCCAACCCGGATGATTGATACCAGTGGCGAACCGGCAGGCTTCTGGACCCACATCCAGTGCTAATAGCAATCGGTAGCTGTGCCAGTCTCGTTATTTTGGAGGATAAACATCCATCAAATCAAATGGAAGGGTATGCTGAGGGCCTAGGTACAAAAATGGGTGTGTCGAAAACTGAGGCAAGCAAGGGTACCCCCTAAAGTCTCCAATGGTTTATCAGCATTTTCTTGATGAAAATGCAACTTTTTGGGGTAGACCTCCAGTAAATTGACGTAGCAATTGAACATGTGCCATTTATACATGATTTACCCAGCGATTAAACTTCATTCAGTTTGGGGATTTCCCAGCCATGTTTCCCAGCCATGTTTGCGGACACTTGATATATCCCATTCTAGATCCCCATTACATCCCATGAGACTGTATGAGATGGCATACAATGGTTGGTAAATTTCCATTAAATCTCACTAAAGTTCTGATTTCGTTATATTTGGGAGATACCCCATTTCTGAAGCCCAAATCCTTCAGCAAACTTTTCCGTCAAGGCCTACTCTATGTTCTGCCGTGGTGTTGAGTTGTCCAGTGCCGTGTCTCGCGTCCCTCGGGCCATCAGAGCGCGGAAAAAGTGAGGTCCTCTTTCGGTGGCTGTAAGACATCCCTGTTGAATGAGGAGATGTGGTTGTAGTATCCTTCATAGTAAGCCCGAAAGATGGAACAGTAAACCACTATATGTTTTACTTTTTTTCAATCTTTGAGGGCATTACTACATGTATGTATGGGATTATTGGAGATGATCAGAATATGAGAACTCCTGTTCATCAACCAGAAGAATAATGGAAACAAATGGCGGTCCAAACAGAGGTTTCCGCAACAGTTCGGCACCTATACCTGCAACAATCCAACTTTGGGTGTGAAAATGACGTAAAATAATTTCAAACCATGGACCATTAGCCTTTGCAGGGTACCTATATATATTGAATGTTGATATTTGGGATGTCATGTGGTGGCTGCTTATGCAAGCTTACACACATAGACATAGATGACTACGCAGATCCATATAGTATGCACCGGGTACACTCTCCCCAAGTCTGTGAAATCTGTGTTACTGGCAGGACAGCATCTGTAGATATCTGTAGGAGAACGCTCCAATCAGCTCTTGCTAGATGCAGCTTATCGGCTGTGCCATTGATCATGAAATATGTGTTTTATGCATGTTCTGTGTAAGTCCCAGTGGTTGTCTCTCATCCTCATTGAGGATGATGAACCCAAACGATGACTCATACTGTAATCCTTTTCACGCGTCTTGGACACCCAACAACCAGAAGCAAAGGTATGGAAGTCATTCTACACTGGGTTACACGGTACATGCATTTTTCTGTTGTTTTTCCCCACCTGCCAGGTGAGGGTTACTAGATTTTATCACAGCTGCGCGGGGGGGGTGGACAAGCTCCTCCTCCTCCTCCTCCCGCCTCCTCCTCCTCGCCAGCTCCAGATCGCAGTGGGCACTGCCGGACTTCATCTGCGAGCTCCAGATCGCAGTGGGCATTGCCNTCCTCCTCCTCCTCCCGCCTCCTCCTCCTCGCCAGCTCCAGATCGCAGTGGGCACTGCCGGACTTCATCTGCGAGCTCCAGATCGCAGTGGGCATTGCCAGACTTCATCTGCGAGCTCCAGATCACAGTGGGCAACGCCGGACCTCAACGGCGAGCTCCAGACTCCAGTGGGCAACGACGGACCTCAACCGCGAGGGCCAGATCCCAGTGGGCAACGCCGGACCTAAACGGCGAGCTGCAGAGCCCAGTGGGCAGCGCCGGACCTCAACAGCGAGCCCCAGATCCCAGTGGGCAACGCCGGGCCTCAACTGCGAGCTCCAGATCGCAGGGGGCACTGCCGGACCTCAATGCCAGATAGAATGTCAGATAGAATGCCAGATAGAATGCCCGATAGAATGCCAGAGAGAATGCCAGATAGAATGTCAGAAAGAATGTCAGAGAGGATGCCAGAGAGAATGCCAGAAAGAATGCCAGATAGAATGTCAGAAAGAATGTTAGATCGAATGCCAGAAAGCATGCCAGATAGAATGTCAGAAAGAATGTCAGAAAGAATGTCGGAAAGAGTGGCAGACTAGATGCCAGACAGAATAGCAAATAGAATGCCAGATAGAATGTCAGAAAGAATGTCAGAAAGAATGTCGGAAAGAGTGGCAGACTAGATGCCAGACAGAATAGCAAATAGAATGCCAGATAGAATGCCAGAAAGAATGTCAGATAGAATGTCAGAAGATATGCCAGATAGAATGCCAGATAGAATGCCAGAAAGAATGTCAGAAGATATGCCAGATAGAATGTCAGAAGATATGCCAGCAGAATGCCAGAAAGAATGGCAGAAGATTACGGTCTATCTTACCAAGGAAGAATGTCAGAAGATATGCCAGATAGAATGCGAGAAAGAATGTCAGAATATACGTCAGATAAAATGTCAGAAAGCATGTCAGATAGAATGTTAGAGCATATGTCAGAGAGAATGTCAGATAGAATGCCAAGAGGAAGAGGAGGAGAGGACAACTCTGATGAAATCTAGAGACCG
>BGPT01003131.1:12630-38958 GCA_003297045.1 Symbiodinium sp. clade C Y103 | reverse complement strand
CTGACGTCCGCAGAAACCTGGGATCCAATTTCACCAGGTGAACTTCTCCAGATTTTGAAGTCGGCATATGGACTTACCGAAAGTCCTAGACTCTGGTACCTAGAGGCTTTGGACCGGGTCAGCAAAACAGATCTGCGAGAACTTGAGATCTGCAGATCTTGTTTCGTGGCATGTGGCCAGGATGGGCGAAGCTATGCCATACTATGTCTCCACGTAGACGACGGACTGTTGCTTGGAGACCTGAAGGACAAGAGGGTCCAACGTCTTAAACAACAGATCGATGGCATGTTTACCATCAAAGCCTGGAAGGAGCTCTCTGCCAATACCCCATTACAGTTTTTGGGGGTGGATGTGACCCAAGATGCCTGCGGCATCCGCGACGACATGACGCAATACATCCGGCAGATCAAAATTGAGCCCTTGCAAGGGAATGGAGACCTCGGATCACGGGAGGTGACCTTGTACCGCCAGCTTGTGATGCGCTTGCGCTGGCCGGCACAACAAGTGATGCCACACCTTCTGTACCAGGTGTCAAACCTTGCCCAACGAGTCAACAAAGCGACTTATGCTGACTATCGTGAGGCTGTCAAACTCCACGGCCAGTTTCTGGAAGAAGCTGCACAGGGCCGCGNGCCCAACGAGTCAACAAAGCGACTTATGCTGACTATCGTGAGGCTGTCAAACTCCACGGCCAGTTTCTGGAAGAAGCTGCACAGGGCCGCGCCCAGCTTCTGTACCCCAAGCTCAACGAGAAGGACAAGCTTTTCTACGTCAGCTTTTTCGATGCGTCAGTTGGAAAAGAACAGGATGGCAAGTCGCAACTTGGTGCTGTCCATTTTCTTACAACAGAACAAGCTCGAAAGGGTCCAGCCCCGGCCTCCGTGATCGAGTTTTCAACCAACAAGAGCAGTCGAGTTCTACGCAGCTCCATGTCAGCGGAAAGCTGTTCTATGAGTGGATGTGTGGACCGTCATCTTTACGGACGACTGGTCATTGACCGCCTGCTTTTTGGAAGTCGACCACTGGATGCGGATTGGAGGACAACTATGNATGAGTGGATGTGTGGACCGTCATCTTTACGGACGACTGGTCATTGACCGCCTGCTTTTTGGAAGTCGACCACTGGATGCGGATTGGAGGACAACTATGTCCCTGGACGGAGGTGTCGTCACAGACGCCAAAAGCTTGTATGATCATCTCGGTACAACTGGTCAATTACCAACAGAACGACAAACGATGCTTGATCTCATGGTAGCTCGACACCACTTGGAGAGTGGAGCCTACGAGCTCTTTTGGGTCCCGACCCATCGCCAATTTGCTGATGGCCTTACCAAAAAGATGGTTTGCCTTTTATGGCAGCATTTCTTCAAAGTGCCCCGCATCTCCCTGCGTGAAACGCCAGAGGAGAAAGCACTTGAAGACCATCGTCGCAAGCTGCGACAGGGCCAGAGGCATGCATGTGTTCATTTTGCAGTCGCTGCTTTCTACTGCAGTTTGGACCAAACGCTCTGCGCGCTAAAAAGCTGAGTTTTGCCCCCTTTTTCTGAGCCCAAGTCAGCTACCTTTGCACTCCGCACTATAAAGATCTTTTAACACGTCCTGTAAAATTCTGGTGGAGAAATTTGGAAGACCACTGGACCACTGAGGGGGAATTTATTCCACAGAAAGTTGCATAGAGATCTTGAATAGATTTTCGAAGAAACTCTAGATAGAGATGTGTTGGACCATGTGTTTTTCCCGTAATTCATGGTGTTAGGGGTCTCTTGCCAGGATACTATTGCATGGGATCTACAATATACATATCATAGTCAGGTTTAGTCAACTTGCAGTTTTTCCTGTCGGGACATGAGCCTAAACATGGTTACTGCTTTGATTGGATTGGGTATTCTAATTTCCATGAAGCTCTTCAAACCAACGATCCTATGACATCCCAAGACGGTAGGGACCTAAGGTGTCGCCTGTCCAAGACCAAGCTCTGGGAGTGTTGCGGTGCTCTTAACCCAACCTGGTGCGAGCAGCGCTGGTCATGCCCTCTCAGAAGCAATCTTTTTGAGTTCGGTGCTTCGAATGGCGCGACTTGGAGCCTTTCAACACAAGCCGTTGCTGGGTTCGAACTATGAAATTGTGCCGATGCTTGAGGTTGCTTCCTGCGTCTTTCCATGTAATTATAAGATGATCTGACACAAATTTGCTTTCAGTCAGCCAGTTCGGACATTTCCTCATGTCTCTTCCTGTGGGTGGTGGATTCAGCAACCTTGCAGGTTGTATGTTATGCCATCTTTGAGTCGACTCTGGTGCTGTCACTGCCAGCAACTGGTGGATGCTACAAGCTCTGGAGACTGCATCCTCGATTCATTGAGTCCACCCATATCACCGATGGACCCAAACATGAAAGTGAGTAACCCCTTGGCTCACTTAGTCTTTCAGATCGCCTTACGTTTTCTGCCAAATCAAAACGTTTCGTGGTTCTCGCTCTTCAAGGATGAGGTCAATGGAAAGGATCCCAACTTCGCCTGCCCTCGGCGCTACGATGCTGTGGTGCAGCCCTTCCGATCTCTTGTGGGTGATGCATCCCTGCACAACGAATTTCGGCAGCATGCTGCTGAGCTGTGTGGCCTACAGGAACCCCCAGCGGTACCGAAAAAACGGCGTTTGGTGCTGCTGAGGCGCACCAGACACATGCGCTCCTGGGGTGATGTGGAAGAGTTGTTGCAGGGCCTGTTGGCTTGGGCCAAGAGAAATAGCTGGCAGGTGGAGGTGCTGACGTTAGGCTTGTGGGTGGGCATATTTTTGGGGATAAGCTTATGACAGTTTTTGTTTGGTGTTTCAATTGAGCATATTGAGCCTTCGGTCAAGAATTTGATCCTGCCAACGACACGCCAGTGGTCTCGTGAGGTGACATGGAGCCATGTGAGCAAATTGCAGCCCTCCAAGATGCATCGATTGCTATCACGGTGTACAGCACCGAGCATCACCTGGCCTCAGCATTTCTGCCGGAAAAAGCAGTTTTACTGGTGCTGAACACCAAAGTCAAGGCCCTGAGCCTGAGCCAAACTGCTCTTTTTCGTTTGTTTTTTCTGATATCATGGGCATTGGAAATCATCGGAATAGTTTAAATGTTTGAGAAGGTTGAATTTCAGTTTGAATCGGAAGAACTACAATCCAGCATCGCTTTGGGTCCAGTCCAGCCGTGGAAAGTCTTGACCAGAGTATCTCCGTTCTCCATTTGCAAGGAGCCACCAAGAACAATGCCCTATATAGATTTTCCATGATTTTCCCTTGTTTCTCCTTGTTTGGTGGTCCCGAATCAGACTTCACTTTTTCAACACCTTCCTATCAAATCACTCAATCCAGAATTTTTGCAAAGGCAAATGTCTTCCAGTAGGATGCAGTAAGTTGTTTCAAAGTTGGAGATATTTCCAGTTCCAGGCGCAGAGTAGTACTGAGTAGGATGAGTTTCAGATGTTTTTCCCACTTCGTTTCGAGACATTTCGAGACCTTTCGAGACATATCGAGACATTTCGAGACTTTGTTCCTTGTTTTGTGTTTTATTTTTCTCTAGGCTCGTCTCAAGAAGTTGGAGGATCTGCGGGGCCCTGGGATGCAGCGCAACGCCTCCGTGGCGCGTCGCTTCATGGAGCTCTGCGGTCCCTGGCGTGCCGCTGCAGAGGCGGAGGAGGCGAAGGTGGAGGAGGCCGGGTCGTGGGAGCCCGTGCTGGCGCCCCTCATGGATAACTCGGGTACGGCAGCGGCCAGGAATTTGATGTCTCTTGGAATTCACTTGGAATTCACTTGGCCTGTTGAAAGATATTGAAAGATATTGAAAGATATTGAAAGATATTGGAAGTCAAGTCATAAAGTGAGTTGTTCACACGTGGCCACATTCAGGACATTTGTTCACATTTGTTCAATTTTTCTCCTGTTATTTCTTCTATTCCTTTTAAGGACTGGGGGATGTCCGTTTTTCATTTTGTTTTTGGATGTCCGCTCTTGGTGTCTCTACTGATGGCAAGCTGGACCTGGATCCTGGGGTATCAATCTCGTTTTTTTTTGCACGAAAGGGTGCAAGATTCAGCAGGCATTCCTGCCCAAGGGGGTGCCCGATTCCTGCCCGTGTGTTTTACTTTGTGACACTTTGCTTGTGCCATATTGTGTCCTGTGCCATCGAATGATCATTGGCCAGTACAATCAGTGTCGCACAAAATCTGGATTGGTGCTCTACCATGAGCACCAGGGCTTTGCCACTGCACTCAGGTTTTATGCTTTCAACAATGTGACGTGCCACGTGCTGGCGACCTCCAAAAAAGTGGTGAGCCGAACGCCTTGTGGATCAGATGACCTGTTGGTGACTGGTGCAGTGTCCACCCATTGGGATGACTTGATCCGGGTGTTAGACATTTCACTAATTCATTTGAGAAGATTTCTTTACTGAATAATACTACAGTCACAGACAAAGATGCGGCCGGTATCTGGCAGCGCTTCTGTGGCTGAGCAAGAAGCTGTGCGAAAGTCAGGCTTCAAACAGAGCCGCGTTTTGCATTTTGAACTGCTTTGCAGTGCATGGATGCGCAAAATAAAACATCGCATAGAATGTTTGTCGCAAGGACCATTTGGCCCAAAGACAGTCTGCATCCGAACATTGAAAGCTTTTCCTTTTGCTTTCTCGAACAGTATCTCCGCCACCGATCATACCATACACTTCCTAGAGTCCAGCCTGACTACTCTCTTCGATACAAGATATGGACTGACCGCGTGAATCTTTTTGTTTTGATTTGTGCCATGGACGAACCTCGTGCAGGCCGGGAAATGCAACCTATTTAGATTTTGATCGTATGACTCGTACGACGCAGAACTTCATCACATTTAGAATTTAGACAGATCTCCACAGAGGTTGTGATGTGGGACCATTGCAAAATGGGACAACTGTCACAAACCATACTGCTGTCGTATTGCGAAATCTTGGATAGCAGTTGAAAGTGCCTGATTTGCGGTTGAGCTACGAGTTGCATACAGCTTAGGATGCAGAAGTTGTTGGGAACGTGTGGACAGACACTTGGATTGCACTTGAGGTGGTACATCAGTATGTGATGTCACGTACACTCGGTTTGCAACTGTGACATTGGTGTATCACTTGTGTTGCTGGGCCATGCAGAGATGCACCAATGCACCAAGGATTTGGGGTCTTCGGCAACGAAGATCTCCATGGCTACCTGCGAATGACAGAAGTTGAAACTGGGGTGAACGTTGGAGTGAATGATAGCACCTTGGACATGGATCATGCAGTTGCTTGGAAGATCAAGTGTAACCATACGCAACTTTTAGCCACCCTTTATGGTGGAACTGGGAAGTCTCTCTTTTTTCCCAGTGGATCATACTTTTTTCCCCTGGTTTTTCCTATATCTGGAACGTTGGTTGATTTTGATGAATTCCAAACAATTTTCCCGTTCCGCACTGATGAATCTGGGAAGATTCAACGTGAACCAAATCATTTGGATGCTGATGTCGTCGCAGTACCCTAGGATTAAAAAAGTTACCCACACAATTGTGTGGGCTATCATTTGGATGTTTGCCGCTCCAGACAAAAAAATGCGGCTCTACTCTACAACACTTAAATGATAAAAGGCCCCATGAGTTGCTCAGTTACTCTTGTCCTTTTTGGTGTGCTTTCTTCATCTTATGTTGATTTGTGTTAATTTCTGAGAGATTCAGGCAATCGTTCTGATGAATGTCGTTAGTTTCTCACACAAATGCCACATGTTGTTGCATGTACTGTATGTAAGAATGGAAAAACATTGATTGTGTGCGTGTGTCTAGTCTGGGTGATTTGCACAAGAGTTTAGTTGTGCAATTATATCTTGATACATTGGAAGTCTGTCAACCTGTGACCATGTGGGCAGTCATGGATTTTTACCGCACCCAATACCTTCAGATAGGGGCATCTACATTTGTGAGAACCCCAAAAATTCAGAATATACAAACACCATTTGGGATGCACTGAGTATATACATCGATATCAAACCATGTCCAAGGCTTTGTATATAATTTAGAGTGACAGTTGACACAAGCTGGCATTCGTTTGGCTGCGGAGTTGTTAGAAATGTCCCAATGACCGCCATATACTGCGGACTTACAGGCTCACAGTTTTGATGGAAAAGAATTGAGGTGAAAATTGTGATCACTTGATTTGACTGAGGAGCAGTGTAGGATTTTCACCTGATCTATTATGCCTTTTTGGGAGTATACAGCCTTCTTAAAGCGATCCTGCTTGCACTTTATGCGTGGATAAGGCCAAAGCTAGAAGTAGGAGCCTCTCATAAGTGTGCAACAAACTCCTTAATATTGAACGACATCAACGACAATTCATGTTTTGTTTTCTGAATCTGACCTGCAGTTGGTCCAGCGCCTCCTTGGCTCGGAGAGGCACCAAACCCCTGCTGGCAAGCCTTGATCACGACAGTGATCCAGAGAGTCCAGGGCGTGCGAGAAGAAGAAGGTGCCAGAGATTGATAGCATATGAGTCATATTGCAGCATATTGCAGCATATTGCAGCATATATTCAAAAAATCAGTGACATCCTGGGATGCTTTTGCTCTCATCACGGATGTTGCGCACAGACGTTCGCTGGAGTGTTGCCTGAAGTCACTCTGCGCAACTCGCAGGTCTAGTATCGATGCCGAAATGGATGTGGTAAAACTCACACAGGGCGCACAGGGCACACAGGGCCGTACCGTGGTCCTACGCCCGCTGCTTGGCGCGTGGGGTCTTTCGCCATACCTGAGGTAAGCAAGGGACAGGCATACACAGAAATGCATAAGGCATGGCAAGGCCTGCGGGCAAAGCTGTTCGTTGAAACGTTTTCCTACCATCTTCACCTGGAAATCTGAGAAAGTATTGGAGGTACCCTGGACACCACACAGAATGCCCTGTAAGCACCAAGACCAAGGTTCAGGGTAGACAAAAGTTAACCCCAAAGTCAACTCTGTGCAGAGATTTGCATTTTCGACTCCTTGAGGCCCCATTTGCATTTTCGACTCCTTGAGGCCCCGCAGTGTGGCCGGCATCACGGCGGCGTTTCTCTGTATTCTATTTGGTGGATGCATTGGTGCGGCAGTTCCATGGAGAGAATGGAGATCTTGCATGGGATGACTTGGGTGCCAAATAGGTACTTGGCAAGGCATCCTCGAAAATTTCAAGAGAATGGATTTTTAGTGACCATACTGGGTTTTGCTGATATTTTTGTGTCAGGTACCGTTTGTGTCAAAGACCAGAGCGTGAGGTTGGCTATTGGGGCCTCTATCTGGAGCCTCGCATGCTGATGTCTGCGCTGCTTGGCGAATCTTGAGATCGCTCAGCCTGGTTGGTTCATGACTGCTAGATGGAAGTTGCTATACAAACATATAGGTTCAGGGCCATGCGCTGGAATACACAAAATGCAATGAAAGGCACCCAAGTTGTTTCCCACTTGCAGCTCAGCGTTTCTTTCTGTTGCCTACCACCCATGCGGTGGGGCATTGAAGATGATTTTGTGAATAGCAGGCCTCTCCTAGTAAGCGCAACGCCATATCAAATCGATGCTCAAAAGCATGTGAGACTGCTGAGCTTGCCTTCACCGCACCACGCAGAACTACTTTGAAACTGCCGGTCGCAAGGCTTACAAAGGAAAAAAATGCGCAGAGACTTTCTGCCCTGCCTAGGGTAGATAGTGCAGCCAAAGACTTTTGTTGGAAAGCTTAGACAGGTGTCCTGCGGGCGGCCATTCAATCCTTCATTGACTAATCTTGACTCACTGTGCAGGGAATGTGACTCAATCAAGACCATCCAGCACTTGGGTTTGGACGCCGTGCATGTCTACAAAATTTTGGAGAGCTTTTACTGCCCCCAGCTCAGTGCAATGTGGGCTACTGAAATAGGAGAATCCAAAGGCTACAAAGCCCTTCAGAATTTGAAATCCCAATAGATCCAAAAAGAAAAAAGCGTCCAACCCAAATGCTTTGCTTAGGTCATAGTCTCCGGACATCTACCTTGATGGAGGTCCTGTGTCCCGCCGTTGTGGGTGTTGGAGGCGCTGGTGCTTTCGCATGTGTTTCACACCAGAACAGAACCGAAAGTGTCAACAATGTCAGATAAGGTTCAAATCAGCATGGAAGATAGGGAAGCTTATTTGCGTGTCAGAGTGTTTCGATTCGAATTGCTGATTTTGAGAGATCCCTAAGCTTTTGGATAAAGTGGGGCTGAAGTTGCCCTGTTGCAAATGCTGGATGTTCAGGTGCGGTTGGCGCTTTACGAGTTGCTTACGGACAAGCATACTTTAGCAATTGGACGCCAAGCTGTGAACAAAGAGCATGCTGACTGGATGACGTCCTTTTGGGTGGGACAAGACAAGGATTCGACTTTTTCCTTTCTAAACATGCCTACATAGAGATCCACCAAGTTTCGAATTCATCGAAGTAGAAACGCCGAGTGCTCTTGCTCTTGTCCATTTCAAACAACTTATTGCTGCATGGAGAGGCTGTCTCAGTTCCAAAATAGAAGCTCAAGATCTGTTCGAGTCTTGCCAGTCAAAGTTCCCCATGCTTCAGCTGTGTATTATTGCTTTTGCAGCATCACCCTGGTGAGCAAGGACGGATGAGGAATCAATGATTGAACTGAAGAGGCTTTATTCCTTGCGCACAGTTCCTCTGGTTGCAGGTCCCCACACACACACACATGCCGTTTGGAACCCTCAAGACTAAACGAACTAAGCACTCAAGAAGTTCAAAGAAGACAAACAGAGTCCACCTGTAGAGACGATGTTAGGTGGAGACCTCGCAGCATGTTGCGAATGGACCTTGTGTTGTGATTGTTGTGTTGTGGATGTGGGATGTGGGGTCAGCTAAACCTGGCCCTAAGGTTGGAACAAAGTTTGTGCTCAGGCCGCTGTTGGGTGCACTTTGTTTGCTCATCAACTTGTATTTGTATTTACATACCATGTGATTTATCACTATTTGATATAGTATATTCTTTGGGGAATGAGACTTGTACACTGGAGCCCGACCATGACGCCAGATCGAGCAACACGCAGTGGGGTATCACAATTCAAAAGCTTCATCCAAGAGCAGACCTGAGACTCTTGCGCCAGGTGTTGGCGGATGCGTCTTTCGATGATATTCTGCTTCCAAGTTGTGGTGATGTTGTGGCTTCGCTGCTTGGTTGGGTCACTGGATGTCCAGTTTCCGAAAGCCACTTACTGTATCATCCCCTATCTGAGCAAAGTTATTCACAGAAAATTCTGGAAGTATGAACAGGAACTCTGGCGGTTTTCTTTAGTCAGCCCTTGAAAACTGTCTAATTTTATAAGTCCAATTTGTACTTCAGCTTTGAAGACCACTTGGTATCTGCCCTGCCCGGATCTACCTGCTGCTAGCAGTCAGGCTACACAGTGGATTTAGCAATGGACATCGAAGCCATGAGGATTTTCTTGGTACATAAGCAGCCGTGGTTCTTCACCTTGAACCTGCTTGGCGTCTTCCTTGGCCTATTGTGGACGGCATATGACTCTTTGGCATGGAGAATCTTCAAATGATCTGACCGAATCTGACCGTCATTCGCAGTGGAGTCGAGACAATTCATCCCAGATCTCCAGACTCATGAGATTCAGTCCAGACTTCCAGACGGATTCTCAGGAATTCTACATCGTTATAACCACACCTGGAGCCAAGATCGCCAAGACTGAGATTTTTTTTGCGGGGCTCACCCTGCCCTTGTTGGGCCAGCTTCTTGACCTCGTATGACTCGGTATGACTCGGTATGACAAGGTCCGACTTGGTAAGGTTGGTATGGTGCAAGTGTTTTGAAATCTGTCTGAGCTTGAAACCGATGGATGCGTGGGATTTTGCTGGTTGCGCAGCTTCAAACTCATCAATGACTGGGCTTCTAAAGCTGTAGCAAGGGACTTGGGGGAAAGACGGGAAGACTCGTAAACGGTGTATATAAACCATTCTTCCCCAGGAGAAGCAACACCGTTATTGCTGTGTTGTCGTCAAACCACTGACATGCGATCATTTGGAGCTTACTACGCCTGGGGAACGATCTTATTGTAGAACCTTTGTATCACCTTGGAGCGGTTCCAGTTCACAAGGGAACACAGCAAAGGCTTACAGCAGGGTTTCAATGATGAGAAAAGATCATGACAACATCTTTGGCTGGACGTTCTGATATGTCCTAACTACATCTGAATTTGTAGGCCACATCCCCAGAGCCAAGAGGGTTCCTGGATGCGTCAGTCGAGGCATGTCACGTATTTGGCGATTCTCTCGTTGTATACTGGCACGCTTCATCCCTTTCTCTTCGTCTCCACCTTGGCAGAGGCTATTTTGGAATCTTCCATCTCATCCTTTATTCAGAGCCTCGGAATGCCTCGGAATGCCTTGGAATGCCTTGTACATGATTCAGAAAATTGGGAAAAAAAAGATGTCTCAGGTACTCGTACCTGTCAGGTACCATTTGTTGGCCTTCTGGCGAGTCACCAGTTGTCACCAGTTGCTTTACGTCAGGACCTATGCTGTGGTCTTCACACCCTTGACCTCGGCACAGAAGACTCAGCTGTACATCTCTGTCTTCTCGTCTTTTATCTCCATTGGTTACGCCTTCAGCACCATAGATCTGTTTCAGGGCGGAAGGATGTTGGTGAAAGTGCCTGGATACTGCAAAAGTCGCTTGGAAGTCAAAACTTGTAAACTTGTCGCTGTTGCGGGCCGGTGGGTGGGCATTGTCAAAGAAGCAACAGTACAACAACGACATTGTGTCAGTGGTCAAACTATTTGGCTTCAACAGGAAGGCGTGTTGGAGGGTCTACAATGTGCACTCGCAGGTTTGACCCCCACGAAACAGTCCTTGTGATCCATAATATACACAATTCAACTAGGCCCTACTAGGCTACAGCCGAGGTGTGGGTTTCGATGGCTTGAAGGTACCGCTGTTGTATGCTGTTGTGTTGCCAAGGTTTCAATGGCCGCTTTGCCATGGTGCTACTCTTCCGGGTGGCAGAAATCACTTCCCGTGCTACGTCGCTGGCGCTCTTTCAAGCGGTGACACGGCCGTATGGCATCTCGGCAAGAGCACGCTGGCGCCCATGCTGCATGCCTGTGACGAAAGGAAGGGCTGATCTTGCATGGCTAGAAGTGCTTGGAAGAGATATATACAAACGTGATCAAACGTGTACTGTATATGTATATACACGCCGTATTGCACGGCATGCCCGGCATGATAGCCAATCTATGATCGATGGATATGTACATACACAATATACAATATACACAACAAAATGAATATGAAGCTGAAGGGAGTATCTGATAGCAGAATCCACTTCTGGATTCCTTCCTTGTCATCCACTGGGTTGTTGGCTAATGTGGTCTTGGGGTCACCCTGAGCAGTTCAGGCATGTTTGTGGTGATCGCAGCAGATGGTATTATATTGTCAGTCGTGACAATCTTCTTCCAGTGTCAAGTGGCCAAGTTCGCACCCATTGAGCGCTGTTCTTTCCTTCGCCTGATTCTGAGTCTTTATGTGTGATCCCACTTGCAAAGGCTGTTTAGTCAAAAACTTGCATCGTTGCAGCCTTCGGCACAGCTGGGAGGGTGAACATGATGCGCCTTGAAGCGCCAAGGTCAAAACTTTTTCTATGTCATCCCGTCGGTGCTCTTTTGCCGCATGGCGCACCTCAGCTGAAGCACAGCCTGATGCAGCCTGATGGCTGGTGTTGTGGGTGTTGTGGGTGTTGCACTTAGGCCCATACTGGAGAAAGACACAGTTATCACCGTGCCACCAGTGGTCTACTATGCCATCAGGCACGATGCAATCATCTTGTGGGGGAGAAGTCGGGGAGAAGGTGAAAGTGTGATACATGGACGGGAACTGAACAGCAGCGAACATGATTCTAACATATTCTAACATGGGGTTGCATCAGTGGGCAATGTCCCTGATGGGAGGTACCTAGAATTGGGGGCCATGGTGGCTGTGGCGGCAGAGTTTCTAGACTGGGACCTGGAAGAGGCTGGAAGTGGGAGAGGCAAGCGCCAGGCATTAGACAAAAACGACAAAAGAGATCCTGAGAGCCCCTCAAATTTACACAGTGCATGACAGTGCATCAGGCCAGGCCGTCCTTCCATGTGTGATTGCAGTCCCTACGGATTAGTGCCGAATGAACGTTCTTATACTTTTGTCAAGTGGCATTGTCGAGTTGGAATTTTCGGGCTTTTGATGGCATTGACAGGGAGAACAAATACACAACTCCACAGAAACTTAGAGCAGTGTTCATTTGTTGAACTTGCAGGATTTCAAACCACGACAAAATGGCCATTTGCTGCAGTGGTTTTGGATGCAAGAGGCACTTATATAATTTGCCTTCAGAAAGCACGAAATCCATCTTGGACACTTTTTCAAAACACGATGCACGACACTGGACACTTACACATCAATAGTATCCGTTGCATGGGAGTCTGCCATAGCGCCCAAGATACTGCAATGAATGCTTTCCCAGTATGAAAACATCATCCTTTCCATAGCAAGTGAGCTGAAAGGCACAGACATTCTACCCTATCTTTGTTTGTGTCTGGTTTTTTCACCTTTGCGGACTGCAAAAGTCGAAACACCTCCTACTGGGTATGGCATTCTGACAAGCTGAGTCAACACACACATACAGACCTAGACTGTCTCATAAACCTTGCATAACAACCCTTGAATTTCTACGGTGTTGCCCTATTGCAACGAGACTCTTGTTATTTCTATTCCACGTCATTGCCTGCACCACTGAAATCCAGAGACCTTGTCCCACAGACTTTGAACATTTTCCCAACATATGGAGCCCTGTGAGAAGCATTCCACCGAACTATGGCAACCGAGCCAACACATGCTGAAACCTACAGTAGTTGTACACACATATTTGTGCGGCGGTCGCTTTCTGGCATTGCGGCACAGGAAATGTCAAAAACTGAAACTCTAGAATTACGCACACCCATTCAATTTCCACAGTATCGCATTAAACTCTTGCGGCTTTGTTCCATGTCATCAATCGCAAGGCTAAAATCCGCAGATTTTGTACTACTCTGTTTTTGAAGGAAGTTACGCACACCAAGAATGCAACAAACCTCATGCGTTCCTTTTTGGGATTTTGAAGAGTTCACAGACGGATGCACACAAGAGACAATACAGTTGTGCAATTTCCTTTTCATGCGAATATGGTCCAGTATCAACGATGTTGAAACTCCTGCTTCCACATAAGATCGATGCAACTGAAGCATTTCTGGACATGTCACCTTGAGCTTTCGTTAACCACACCTTGGCCCTCAAGTACGGTACTGCGGGGCTATTTTTTCATATATAACTTTTCCAGGTGGTAAGAATGCCTTCGAAACCCTTGTGTGTCGTGTTCACTTTCATGTTCTCTCCACTCTTCAGTCAAAAACATTGTTACATGCAGCACAAAAAATTAGCCAACTTCAGGATTTCTGTTATTTTGGCTTACGTGTCCTTCAGTCAGCCTGAATCACTGAGAAAGCTCCACGGAAATTTGAAAGCGGCTTATACAATCAAATGGAAAACAACGCAATTCACGAAAATCACAGAATATCCAAGAGACACTAAGGAACACTGAGAAGACCAGAGACACTAAGGAACACTAAGAAGACCTCAAGAAAGCGGATGAAATCTCAGAAAGCGGGGAAGAACTTATATAACAAAAACAAAAAGCATCTAAACAAATCTATATCAAGATGGTCCAAGATGCTCTCTGAGCAATCCCTGATTGATTCGGTAGGAGTATTTTTTTCAAACCACACTTGAACTGATGCTTGTACAGGCCACATTAAAGTGACTTAGGTTTCTCTAGTTTTCCTCACATGATATTAGTTTTTCTGCAATGGCCCCAAGAGCTGAAGAATGCCACAAGTTGATTAGCACACGAAGGATTCCTGTAAAATTGATTGAGATTGTGAGTAAAACTAATAGAACACAACTGGTTTCGAGGGAAGATGTTTCGTTTTTTTTTTTTTTCGGGTGCTTGTGCCAGTGACTTCTTCAGCTCTGCAACGGTGCACAGACGCGTTTTGAACCATTCTGTCATTCTGTATCTATTCTGTTTTACCAGGCAAAGCATCTCTTCGAGGACGATGGATTCATCGTAGCAGCATTTGTTCTCAGTACCTTGGTGATGCTGGTCCTTGGCATCATCATCAGGAGGGCAGTGCTGGAAGATGCTTGTTGTGGGCTGACTAGATGTGCTTGGGTTCTGGCAGTATTGGACCTGCCAGTAAGCCAACCCTGGGCTTGCAATCACATCCTTGGGCACTGAAGTGTTTCAATACCATGTCCGCTGCAGCTGAGAAAGGCATCTAGAGTAAACAAATGATTGTTTCTAGATCTCCGCACTTGGGTGTGCTCTTATGAAATGTGCTGTCAGGAGTTTCCTCAGTGTTCGCACCTTAATGGACAGCTCCGTGGAAATCTGGAGTGAAGATGAGTTTAATCATGTGCAGCATGCATTGAAGAATCGTGTCCTCGAGGACCGAAACCGCTTTCCAGACCAGGGTCGTTTCTCCTTGGAGTGCAATCACGTGACAACTTTAAACTCTTGAAGTGTAGATACTTCCGGTACAGGGGCAAGATGGGCAAAGGAGCTTTGCACCGTGACTGTCCAACTTCCAGTGCGGCTCTGGCAGGATCATGCTGCAGACCCGAAGGCCATGAAAGTCGTGACCAAGATTTTGGAGCAAAATCCCACTTTCACAAGCTCCGAGTGCCATGCAGTAGCCAAAGAAGCAGGCCAAAGCATACAGAAAGCGAGGGGTTCTTGGAGGGTTGAAAAGGTGCAGCAGACTTGACATACTCATTCTCTGTCAGGGGAGGTGTCCCACGAATGATCCCAGAACATACCAGCTACATTGAATCTGTGTTTGGTGGGACATGCATGTCTGGAATGAGTGCAGAATACCCCAGTAGTATTGGCACAGACCATTGGTAGATGGATCAGCCTCAAGCCGGCTAAGAGCAATAACAAACTGGCCACCTTCAGCCCGGTGGGGCTCAAATCACTCAAAATTGCGACTGTACAAATCTTTTCTCAACTCACCTGGCGAACTGGGAACTTATCTCTTCCAGACAAAGTCCATACACAATTTGTTGTCCAGTTGGGGGCGCCTCCCCTGCCATCTTGGCAAGGCTTCCCACCATCTGCGCACTGGGATTCCAACTTTCTAAGAGCCAAGGTGGTGCTGATTATCAAGCAGGCCTGGCGGCTGTGTGAGTTGAAGAATGGTCAGCCACCCACCAAAAATGAACGGATATCAATGATATCAGCATAGTCAGCTTGGATGTTTTGGTAAAACCTTGCGGAGAAGTGAGAAGCTTTAAGAGACTTGTGTTGAGACTAGGAGGATGTAAGCTCCATAGTACAGGGCCACCTGCATTCGGCTCGGCAATCTAGTGACCGTCTTTGGTGGTGTCTTGATCTCCCGAACTCGTCAGCCTTGAATATCCCAGCATTTGTTCAGCATTCTTTAGCACCTCCCAGGCCTTCTACGGGGAATGCAGCACTTTAGTTTGCACTGTTGATGCTCAAAGCCAATCTCCTAGCAGGTCCTAGCAGGTTTGCCGGGGCTGACCGTCCTGACCGGCCTTTTTCTATCTTTTTCTTAGGCTTTGCAAGCTGTGGAGACCTTCGACTTCACACGCGCTCCCAACCGCTTCAGCAGAAGCACTTTGAGCTCCAGGTGAGGCGGAACTCAATTGACATCCATGTCATGATGGATGAAACTGACCTGTAAAGCCTTGGATATGTCCTTCCAAAAGAAATCACTGGTCTGGTATAGTTTGGTTGGATTCTTATTCATGAATACTAGAAAACTCTTGATGGGAACTTTGTCAGCGCTTTAGCAAATGAATTCAATATCAGGGAGATGATGTTGGCACCAGATTATAGTGACTATAGGCCTACACGTCCTTGCCCCGCTTTGGGCAAAACTGCAGAGTTGCCTGGGGTTCGGGATGATTTATTCACTGGACGAAAAGGAAACACCTGACCTTTTCACCCCTTTTTCGTTCAAACCAACGCAACGGACAGGTCGCTGGTCTCCATCCGCTCCACTCGATGCACCCTTACATGTAATAGAGATTCAACGATGCTCAGTCGCCATGGACATCATAAAGACATCATAAATGGTCATGTGATAGTCATGAGACCAAGGGGCATTCCTTGACGATCAACGATGCAATCTAAGCTTGTAGCCATAGCCCCCAGGCTGAAGGTAGGGTTGATCCTCTCCAAGTAGGGAATCGCTGGGAATCAACTCACAACAGTTTGAATTGATGGGCTTGTACAATCTTTCCAATGTTGTGCCAACGAAAGGATAGTCAGAAAATTGCTTGATTTGCAGATCTGCTATTTTCTGAGGATCGTTGGTCAAATGTCTACAGATGAATCAAAGCAGAAGTTTGTACTCGAGTGTGTGGATCAGTCTGAGCAATTAACTTCAGGCCGGTGCAGATACACTTGGGTCTCTCTGCAGTCGGACGGTTCAATGAAAATTTGGTGGTTCCCTGCATGCAACATGTCATTTTTGGAGCCGAAGCTTGGAGCCTTTGCTGATGTTCAGAAAAGGATTTCCAATGAATAAATGATATAAATATGATATAAATGCAAAGATTGCAAAGTCAACACTCTTTGAGATTGATCGAGATTGGTTAAGGGTGGTTTTGATCTGCTGCGCAGGGCAGACTTTCCAGTTGAGAGCTTTGGCCAGCGGCCACCTCGTTGGTTTGGTGAAAACAGAGCCATTGACCTACGAGCTTCGTGCACAGTCGGGACCCTGTCTTGACAGTGGAAATCGGGGACTGGAATGACTTTGCAGCGATACCTGAATCATGGTCTCTTTGGAAGTCGTGTTTTGCGTGTTGGATTGTAGGAAACCATGTTGTGACTTTGAATGCTTGGATCATGGACGCGACATTGACATGAACCAGTCCCAGTTGATTTGCAAGAGTTGGAACACAAGTCTGGCCTTTGGCATGGCTCGTCTTGTGCACCAGCGAGCATCCGTCGAGGTCCAAATGGGAGGATGAAGCTGCAACTTTGTTTTCTGCCCTTCTGGTGCATCAGGAAATCTACAGGCAGGGTAGATTGTGGTGATGGTGCAACCTTCCAAGCCGATTTGTCAACAAATTAGTGGGGGGACCTAGTCAACCTTGGGATCATCAGATTTTGAGCGCCCGATGCAGACACGATGGCTTTGGGTCAAAACAAAGCATCCAGGATAATGACGGATCCGTGAGTAATGGTAGGCCTGGTGGGTGTGCACTGTATCTGGATGTATTTGGTGGAATCTGTTCGCAAGGTCTTTCCATGTGGGGAATCCGTAACAGTCCGTAACCTTCCGCCAGGTCCGCCAAGGCCTTTCTAGACTTGGTCCACATGGGAGCTGACTTGAATGTGGGCGAGCTTCATCGGGCCAAGGGACGGAAGAGAGGGCTGAGATTCAAGGACATTCTGGAAAGCGGCAACTGTATGCAAGTATGGTCAGAGGATGAGTTCAATTGAGGGTATTGCGTACACACAATTTTTTCTTGCGAACACCGGTCATGAGGGCGAACATCGGTGATCTTGTTTGATACCACTCTAGGATCAGAAAGCTGCAGGACTGGGATCCTCTGGGCTGGAAAATCTACAGCATCAATGGGAAGCTCGCAACCAGAGAAGTTGTAGATGAGATTTTGGAGAAAGGTAGCTTGACGGCTATGCCTTGGCGAGTGAGGCGTCATGATTTCCGTCCTGGTCTGGTCCAGCATCACAAACTGTCACAAACATTGCTAGTAATATCAAGTAATTGGAAATTCGCATCCCAATTGGTAATTGGCCAAATCTGGCATGCTTGTGAGGCATGCTTGTGAGGCATGCTTGTGGCACCTTGTGGCACTAGTCTTCCATCGGGCCGTAATGTGAACAGCTGTGGAGCTCAGGTAGAGGATCCACTGTGGCACGGACTTACTCTATGGATTCGCAGCTGGACGCAGGCCAGTTCGTGCATCAGCTTACGTCCAAGCTATTTGGATGTAAGCTGAATGTACGCTGGGAAGTAGATAAAGTATAAGTAGATAGGCAGTACTGGATGTCCTGTTGATCTGCAGCATGGCTTCGAAGCCAAGCCTAAGTCCTAAGTGAGGGCACCCTGAGCTGTCCTGGAAGTTTTGTGCCACCCATTGCTCCTATTTTCTAAGTGAAACAAGTCACCCATTGAGATGTTGACAAGGCATTCTTGGTGACTGAGTCTTGCCTTCTTGAAGTCATCATCGTTTCGAAGCAGTTGATTTCTGATTCCTTTATGAAAATATCGCATGTCACATCATTTTACCCAAATCTGCAACTAACCACAGCTGGAAATTGCTCCAGTTGAAAACAGCAACGCCTTGGCAAAGTCTTTGCGCCCGGGCGCAGAAGCGGCAGCGCGAGGGGAGTACATCGTGCAATTTGTCAGGCGTGCGATGTGCCATGAAATGCCCAAGTTGCGGACTGAACATGACTGAACCACTCTTGTGCCCAGACTTCAGAATCTTAGTCAGACTTGCTACTTGAAGAGGGACCTTTGAACCCACTGTATCCTTTTGGTTCGAACCACGCGAAAAACACACCCGAGAAGCTTTGTGGAAAGCCAAGGGTGATGTTAGGATCTACCCACCTAATTGGATGGAATCTAAAGTGAATCTTTCCCAGAGTCTGGAGGAATGCTTTGGGACGTTCTTCGTTATTTCCCAGCACGAATCGGACCAACCTAGTGACCTATAGGTGCGAAAAGGGAGTATCCCAGAACCAGCTCTGGGTGCATAGCTGCAAGACAGTGACAGGGGCTGTCAAAATGTCTGCAACAGGAGAGATTCCAAGACTGCTGTGATGGCTGGGAGCGAGGCGTAATTCGAGCAGCTGCCATGGGTGTAGCACTTGACTGATTTAGCTATGAGGCTTTGTTAATCAAAAGAGTAGTTGTGATTAATTTTCAACTCCTTCTAAAGGTTGGCTTGGATGTGAGCAAATCGAATGAATTGATCATGTCAGACATGTCAGCAGATGCTGACGAGCAGAAGGGTGCTAAACTTCGAATCGATGGCTCACCATCCAGCTTACATTCAACCCTGCACTGGAGGTGCTGTTGCAGCATGCAGCTGGTTGGACAGAGGCTCACATGGGTATGTCCGAAGGTTTGAGCCTTAAACTCCTCACATCCTCAGATGCCTGACACTATGGGAGACGAGTGCCATTCAGCGAAATATATGGGAGACAGAACGACTTTAATAATCTTTAATACGTTTGAGTACAATTTGACACACAACCTCATGCCTGGAACGGCCTTAGTCATTCTTTTGAGCTATCCGCTATCCTCCCAGGCTTCAGCAATGAGGATGCTGAAGGAGAGGCGGGGTCACTGAAGGTGTCACCTGTAATTCTTGACTTTCGCCAAGAGCCCAGTTTCTGACATCAATTGCTTTAATCAAATGGTCTGAAAGAGCGGGTAGAGATTGGTCAATGGATTGATTTGAATAGATTTGGCTTTGTTGCGCCACTTGAACACATTTGCAAACCATGGAAACAATCTTGAAACAATGCGCATTCGTTGACCAGGCGGTGGATCGGGTGATCAAGGCCATGTTTGTCGAGGGTGAATCGTTTCAAGGTGGACTGGCCTTCACCTTGGACCCGGCGGAATACGGCAGCAAGGATGATCACAGCATCTATCAATGGACGGCAGGGCTCATTGGCACCCTTTCAGAGCCTTGGAATGCCTAAAGGAATGCCTTGGATGTTGAAAGTTGAAAGGGTGACTACATTGACTGGGCTGGCACAACAGATCCGATCACCGAAAGGTAGATGATGTTGTTGAATCCTCAATTGGAACATATTTTGATTAGAATTTCTGCAGGGAGAGGCAACCGCTTTTGCATTGCATGAAAGCAACTTGCCCTGCAATTTTTCGTTGATCGAGCTGCCATTGCTCGGTTTCCTCATTCACCACTAACATCCACTAGCTCAATTTTGAAAGTAAAGGGACAAGATAAATGATATGAACAAGTGCGCAAAAAGATATGAGTAGATTCTGAACAGATTCTGAACAGATTCTGAACAGATTGAACACATTTGAAAGCCTGCCGAGCTGTCAGGACACAGTCCAGCTTCAGCAGTCCTTCTCCGAGAAATATCGCACCATGACCCTCGTGGCTTGCAACGCTCGTTCCCTTGGTTTGGATCACGTGACAGGACGTTTCAACAGCGCAGCTGTTCGCTGTTTGCCCGGTGAAATCATGTGAAATCAATAAATGCTCAGAGCGGGAGAGTGGGTTGTGAGCATTGGTAGGTTGATGTAGGTTGTGAGTCTTAGTTTGACATTTCACACTGCTGAAAATGCCAACATCATGTACTCTGGATTGACGAAGACTGCACCAAATATCCTCAACACACACTCCAGACATACCAAAAAAGAGTGTTCGTCGGTCCATTTTTCTGCCCAGATAGTAGAGGATGTTTTGAAGTGAAATACATGCCCCAATTGCAGAGTCGTGTCCTTTTTCTTGGAGGAATTTTGCAAGCAGATCATGACCTGCATTTGCGCATCTTCTTGAAGCTGAGCTGCAAACAGACTGTGAGGCTGCCCAAGCACTAACTTCTTGGCGTGTATGACGTGCTCCCGTGATCACCCGTTCACTACCATGCACACTCATTCACCCTGTTCATTCATCATTGATCCTGTGCTCAGGAATTTGCTGCAGCCCATACTTCAGGACTCTGGAAACAGTGAGACTGGGCGGAGGGAATCAGCGTCAGCGACAGGGAGCGACAATATCCTTGCATATGTCACTTGATAGTCTGGTGCCTGGCTGGAGACACGCTGATTGCCGAAGCCGCAATAGCATGCAATAGCAAGTTACAGCAAGTTGTGCTCCACAGTTCGTGAGTACAGGACATCCGTGTGGAGTACAACTTCGGCGAGGAAACTCTGGACGTTGAATTCGATGATGATGGGGCAGCTGTCAACAAGCCATTGGTGGTGGCAGGATTCCACATCGACGATGAAGATGTTGCTCAGCACCAATTCAGCTCTGTGTCTAGAGACATATTCTGACATTGTATTCTAACATAGATTCTGACATTTTATTGGACATCCTATCTGACATATATTCTGACATTCTATCTGACCTTTTTTATCCGGCATATACTATGAATTATGACATTCTATCCGGCATATATTTTGACATTTTATCTTGCATAGTGTTCGGGTCGGGGCCCAGAGACCCCACAAGCTCGCGATACGGTTTGGGTCCGGAGTCGGGAGGAGGACGAGGAGAAGCTGACCTAAAATCTAGAGACCCTCACCTGGCAGGTGGGCAAACCACCACTCAACATCTGTCAACAATTCTTGACAATTTTTCAAAGCCAAGATTAGAAATAAAAATAATCGTTTAGACTCTCGTGAGGAACTGACGCCTGCGGCGAGTGCTGGGGTTCAACTTGGAGACCAGCTGCTGATGGTCGAAGTCGCGGAGGCAGATGGCAGGATGAAGAAGCTCAGCGAGAAGCTTTGTGAACCCCAAACCAACCGAAACCGTCAGCTATATGTGAAATCCTAGCCACATATGAATATAATATGATACATGCATATAAATATGCAACTATCATTTTAAATGATGTATATATATATATATACAAGTAAATAGTTATGTAACAAATATACAAAAATACACACATACATGTACATGGTAAAACACCTTTTCGACTCTGCCTCTAGCATTTTCCAACGACTCCAGCAGTATCCAAAGGTCCAAAACCTATTGCAAATGGATTATACTACATCTCGGACATGTTGCAGACTGTTGGTAGAGCCAAGGAAAAGGACTAAAGAGTGAAGTGCAAAATCAACTCTGCCATCGACCTTCCAGGCTTTTGAAGCCTCATCCCTAGCAATTCGAATCTTAATGTTCAACACCGAACCCGGTAGATAACGTAACATATGTGGCATAATGTATTATAATGTACTGTAATCACAGCATCATAAATGTTGTGTAAAGATGTGATGCAGCAGAAGTATAGCATGTTGCAACCTGTCCCACGCATCCCCCGCAGATCGCATCAGGAAGATCACGAACTTCCAAGAGATGCGTCAGCTCCTCGGCCTCACCGACAGCGAAGCTACACCTGTGGCTATGACGCTGACCTTTGGCTCCGAGAGTCGCTGGAAGGCCGAGGAGAGCAATGAGACGGTCAAGAAAGCGGTGCCTTGCACTGACAGTTGAGGATGATGATCTGCAGATATCATGGAACTATATCTATATTAGTCTATGTTGTCTACGTCTACGTATGTCTACGTGATATGCATACATCCTTGCATGCATATAAGACAATGTAAGGTGATGTGGTGCGACGCAATGTAATGCAGTGACATGTGATTTGTGTTTGTTTGTTTGTCCGTTTGTATGTGTGTACCTGGTTACCTGTGCATATGAGCCAACACCCAGACACACACACACATATCACATATCTGTATATTTTTTGCCTTAGGCTTTTGGGACCGCTGGTCAGGTGTGCGCTCTTAGACTTCAAAACTGCTCAGGTCGCGCAGGCTGAAAGCATCTCTGAGCTGCTGCCTACGTGGCAGGAGATCAAAGAAGGTGCCAAGAGGTGCCCAGCAAGCGCTGACCAAGTTGGCTGAATTTCACTGATTTTCCACTTATTTCTGGCTGAATATTTGCCCGAAACAGTTTTGCTGTTGGGTTCCTCAATTTGATTTGGGAATTGTCCTTCATTGGCAGTGTCGTGGCGGGGCGGTGTGCTTGGATTCATGTGGGCAGTTCGGTCTTCCTGTGTCTCAGAGCAATGCCATGTGCATGTTATCGTTTTCTTTCTTCAGATTTATGTGCTTGTGATTATCGTGGGAATTAAACCTTTCATCAAGGGGATAGCGAATAGACGCACTGCTCAGCAGTCAAATGGAAAGGATGCCATGTAAATGCACACTGAGTTGAGTGGTGCAGTGTATGCCTATGTACGCCCAGCATGCCACAAACCATTGATTTTATGGGGAGTTCAGGATATTCCAAGAGAATCATAGAATCAGAAGGCAACCACACCAGGTAAACCCCAGGAGGGCGTGGAGTCCTTCTTCCACATTGCCTTACTTTCCCATTACTTTCTGCTAGAGGTGTCTGGACAGACGCGACTTCTCCAATTTGAGGGAAGCAGTGATGAGCCGGGCCTTCCTCTTCCGTGCAAAGTGTGATCTCGTCCAAGCGCTGGTGACAGCAGGTTTTGCGTTGCACCATGATGTCTTCGTTTCGAAGGACGGTAGCAGTTTGCTCAGCTTTGCTCAGCTTGGCTCGCCCAAAGATAGGCATGAACATGGAATACATGGAACATCACGCAACAAATCGTCTATCTTTATGACATGGCCTGAAATTGGAACACATGCAGGGGCCAAGCATCGTGGCATCGCGAGGCGTTGCAGCTTCACAAACGCTTCGAGCCAGCAACAGACAGGGAGCTCCAGAACTACTTTGAAGGTTGGTGCGTCAAGAATGTGGAGCGGGGCATGACGCATGATGATAGGAAAATCCAACCTGGCACTAGTAGCCGTGCTGCCGGGCTTCTACGATGATGGTACTGCATGACGCTAGTATAATTACGCTGCTCCAAAATGGTACTAGGACATCTCCAGCCCGAAGCTTTTAGCTCACACCTACCTGCGAATATCTGAGCTTCTTGCAGAGAATTCAGGCACACAGGATATGCAAAGGCAAAAACAGTTTGTTCTGCTGGTCCAAAGATGTGGAGAGGATAGAAATGACAAGTGACTGGATGAAAGTGGAACTTGCCAGCAGATGGCTGAAAGGTCGGGACAACCTGCAGCTGCGCGATGAAATCCTGATCGCCCAACTAGATGTGCTCACAAATACTTGGCGCTCACTTCCCCAGATCATCAAGGAGGATGGGACCTCGAGAAAGTTGACGAATAGTTGGCATGACAGGCATGGTAGTATGCAATATTGAAAAGTATCGGTTTGGTGTGAGGTGTGCAAGATGATGCCTATGGTTCCTGTGATCGTTGTGATCGTCTGACCGTCCAAAACCCACTTTGCCATCGGGGCGTGCTCGCCCTAAGCCATGCAGGATGTTCCAGAGGTGCTGCGAAGCCTTTTCCGTCCGGAGGTGGAGATCGTTCTGATTCGTGAAGCAGTGAAGGCCAGGGATGGCCAGGGTACTTCATTACTTCACTTTGGGTCACGACCCCCCATGCCCAGACTATCATCCACAGGCCAGCTGTGTCTTGGGGGGAAGATACATCGGTCCATGAATCATTCGGGAAACTTCAGCATGCACCTTGGGATTTGCTGAGCCCTGTGACTTCATAGAATATGAATGGCATCACAATAGCATCACCAGTGATATTCAATGTTCATAGATCAAGGAAGATCAACTAGATCAACCTAGATTCCAAGTCCAAAACCCCCAAGGCCCAAGATCCTCCCAGATCGTTTGTGCAGGCGTTGGAAGAGAAGTGGAGAACAGCCCGAGGAAGCAGCTCCAAGGAGGAAGATCAGAATTTGAAGATGCCTGAGGAACTGGTTCGATTCTTCAAGCCACTCGCTCAAGTACTGTCAAGTAGTACTGTCAAGTACTGAGTACTGTCAAGTGTTTCGCTCATGTCGTGTTTTGAAGATTCCATGAACGGAAGCACGTCCCAAATAAGCGAAGCAGAAGCCTGGAACTTGAAACTTGCGTCATGCCCTTGTCATGCCCTTGTCATGCCTCCAGGTATATGCGCCCTGCCACTGATGAGTCCACTGGGCAACGCGAGCTCTCTATGGTGTGGATCATTAAAGCCTGGTCAGTGGAGAAGATTAGGCGAATCGTTGCCATTGAGTTTTCAAGCATCATGCACTATGACATACGTGGTGGTGCCATGTGGTGCTTAGGTCTTCAAAATTATTTCCAATCCCAAACATTGGCTCTGTTGTTTTGGCAAGGCAGAGGGAGGTGCAAAATGATGTGGCAGCAATAACTGGCATCTATGAGAATGCTGAAAGCTTCTGGGAGCATCGAGTGAAGAATGCTCACAAGCGAGCGGACTCTTGCACTACATGTAGATATTTGCAGTCCAAGATCCGTCAAACCCCGCACAAGTATGCTCTTTCTCAAGAAATTTCGTGACCTTGGGAACTCTTGAGATTCTCAGATTGTGTGAGATTCTGAGGAAGAGGCTCAAGAGTTGCTGGAGAGGGCAGTGCAAAAGGAGGTGATTCGTGTTGTTCTGTGCTCGTCCATCAGCGACCTGGAGAAGGTACAAGCGATGCTTTCGGAAAGTCTGATGCTCACGAAGGACGTGGAGATGGAAGAAGAACAGTTTCCCTTCAGACATTTTTGAGCGGTGGAACACGAGAAGAACTGGGAATGTCTCATATTTCACTAGATCTGTAGATGGCATGTTGACAGATGAACCCTACTTCTGCACTCGGGACTGGCACCATAGTTCCTGCTTGACATATTCCAGGACTGCAAGATAGGAGATTCCGAGAATGTTCCGAAGGGAAAGTGCTTGGTTTGGAGTCAGGCAGGGGGGGAGAGGAACACACGAATGCAATTCTTGCCTGTTGGAATGTATAGATTATTCCTTCCAGTTGCAAATTGATTTCTGGTACAGAACATCGCAATGTAAATACTGGACACACACACACATGCATATATAATCATACTGATGATGTGTGCACGCATACACATGATTTTTTTTTTACAACATGATATTGATATATTGATATACCAGTAGTACCGCACAAGGCGGTGGCGGAAGTTTCAAAAATGGCAAACCTATAGGAGAGGTTCGTTGCTGAGAAAGATTCATTGCTGAGAAGGAAGAATGGCAGAGCGAACCCACTCATGGATCGAACAATCGTTGCTCTTTCTCGCAGTCATTGGTTCATCGCTGGCCATGTGCATTCAAACCGTCGATGCAGAAACGATCGCATGTGATTGGTGTCCTATCTGTTTGTCCATCTCCGCTTCACCTTCCTTGGGCATTTGTCTATCCTCGCATTTCCCATCTATCCACCTGTCTATCGATCTGTCCATNCTTGGGCATTTGTCTATCCTCGCATTTCCCATCTATCCACCTGTCTATCGATCTGTCCATCCGTTGCTCCTTGCATCCATCAGTTGTCAATGCACTTATTTGCTCATCCGTTCATTTCTCCGTCTATCTTCTTCTCTGTCTATCTTTCCGAGGATCAAACTGTTTCTCAGGCCCTTTGTTATTTATCTATTGCCGACTT
>BGPT01003130.1:42367-53967 GCA_003297045.1 Symbiodinium sp. clade C Y103 | reverse complement strand
ATTGGTTGAACCCACCTGTTCGTAACAGCCCCCACGATCGTGAACGTTGGTGACTTGGGAGATCCGGGGATCACGCCCTGGTCTTGGACCAGAACGGCTTTTTTGGCCTGCTATCAGAAACTCTTCTCTGGCATTCTACAGTATGTGGTAGCTCCACTTGACATTGTATCTGACCTGTGTTCTGATATCCTATCTGTGGCGTGCATACGAAGCGCAATTTTCATCAATTTTCTGCGAGTTAGGGGTCCATGTTCGTGCCTTTGGGGTGCATGTGCTGCAGGATTTTATCACGCGTAAAGGACATATTGTGGGTATATATGACAGCGCAGCACAACACCTGTAGGCAACGAGATAGAGATGAGCGAAGCCCAAGGGAGGAGAGGGTCCGTTGGGGTTTCTTCGGCGTCGCAGTAGTTGTCGAAGGAAGTTTAGAAGCTAAACCTTCCGACAATATGGACAGTTAGAAAAGGACAGCCAGGAAGGAAGTCAGAAGATGGAGGAAGTCAGAAGATGGAGAAAGCCAGAAGAGAACAGACACAGGTGCGCGAAAAGGTAGGAAAGTCGCGAAACGCTGTGTCTTTCCAATGCTTTGTGGCTCAGGAGGGTCGAAAAGTAGGCTCGCTAAAGCGGCGGGTGCGGAGACATCTCGGCAGATGAGAGATGAAAAATTGCACGCCGTTGTGGCGCGAAGCACATTTTGAAGTAAAAAGTTACAAAACACCTCATGCTCGGACCGCTTTTGGAAGTTAAGATGTGGAAAAAGTGTACGGCCTTGTGGCGCGAAGCACATTTTGAAGTAGAAAGTTACAAGACACCTCATGCTCGGACCGCTTTTGGAAGTTCAGATGTGGAAAAAGCGTACGGCCTTGTGGCGTGAAGCGCATTTGGGAGTAAAAAGTGTTAAAAACTGTGGGGTTCGGAGCGCTTTTGGAAGTTGAGGTGTGGAGAGGGTGGACAGCGCTGTAGCGCGAAGCACATAAGGAAGTAAAAAGTGTTAAAAACTGTCGGTCTCGGAGCATGTTTGGAAGTTGAGATGTCGAAAAAGTGCACGGCGCTGTGGCGAGAAGCACATTTGGAAGTGAAAATGTACAAGACACCTCATTGTCGGACCACTATTGGAAGTTGTGATGTCGAAAAAGTGCACGGCGTTGTGGCGCGAAACACATGTGGAAGTGAAAATGTTAAAAGCACCACATGCTCGGACCACTTTTGGAAGTTGCGATGTCAAATAAGTGCACGGCGCTGTGGCGCGAAGCACATTTGGAAGTGAAAATGTAGCACTTTTGGACGTCCAGACGTCGTTTTGTGTGGCAGGCGCACGGGATTCTGCACCTTGTCAAAAGTGAGCTAAACGTGTGGGTTTTGTTGCATTTTCAAAATCGATGGCAGGCGTGGGCCATTTGAAGAGGATCAGCACAAATGCGTTTTCGTGGCCGGCGCAGTACAAGAGACACTTCAAGCAGAGATGTTCAGAAGTCAGGGCGCTGATTTCCTGAGAGGGTTGTCATTTTGGAGCATCAGATTTTCAGGTTTGCTCAGATGATTTCGCGTGACAGGTGCAGCACTTTGTATGACCTGGCTTCACTTTTTCGTGGCAGGCGCAATACTTTAGAGACATGGCATGGAAAAATCGCAAAACGCATTGGTACGAGGCCGTCAGCTCTACACATAACTTTCCATTTTTGAAGGACGCTTTGCAGAATTGCTTGGTTTTTGATGTTGTCAACTGCAAGAATTGAGGAAGCCGCACAGAATTGCTTCGTTACATTACACTACACTACAACAAAAAAACAACAACTACAACGACAACCAAAATAACCATTACAACTACACTACACTACACTGTACTGCACTACAACTACAACTACAACTACCACTACAACTACAACCATTACAACTACAACAACTATAACTACAACAGCTACAACTACAACTTCAACTACATGACAGCTACACTACCCCTACAACTACGACTACCACTGCAACTGCAACAAAAACTACAACCACAACCACAACAACAACTAAAATACAACTTGACCAACTACAACTACAACTACTGCAACTACAACTTCATCGACATGACAACTACAACTACAACAACTACAACTACAGCCACAATAACCACGACAACTACATTACACTACACTGCACTACAACTACAACTACAGCAACAACTGCAACTACAATTACAACCACAGCACCCACTACAACTACAACTACAACTGCAACAACTACAACTACAACAACTACAGCTACATCCACAAGAACCATTACAACTACACTACACTACACTGTACTGCACTACAACTACAACTACGACTACAACCACAACAACCACTGCAACTACAACCACAACCACAACTACCACTACAACTACCACTACAACTACATCTACAACTACAACCACAACAACACTGCGCTGCCTCCAGCCAGTTGTCGGTCCATCAGTGGGTTCGCTCTGCCATCCATCATTCACAGCAACCAGTCTTTCCTATCGGTTTCCTATCTTTGAAACTTCCGCCACCGCCTTGAGCGGTACTACTGGGTCTGTTGGGGTTTCTTCGGCGTCGCAGTAGTTGTAACATTCTATCTCTCATCCTTTCTGCCATCTATGCTGGCAACTACAGTCTCTTTGGCATCTATTGCAGCGTTCTTTTTGGCATTCGGTCTGAAATTCTATTTTGGCATTTTATCTGGCATCTATCGTGATATTCTCGCTGACATGGGCGATTACCCTCTGTCTGGCATTCATTCTAGCGTTCCTTTTGGTATGCTATCAAAAACTGTATTCTCGCATTCTATGTGGTAGCTCTTCTATCTGACATATTCTATATATCTGGCATTCATTTTGGCATCGTTCTTGCCATTCTATCTGAAGTCCTTTTCTGGCAGTTTATATGGTATTTTTATTGGACATTCTATTTGGTATATGTTCTCACACCTTATTTGATATTCTATTGGGCCTGCATTCTGGCATTTTCTCTGGCAGTCGAACCGAATTTCTAGTCTGACATTCTGTCTTTGTCAAAATGGGATGCTGGTTTTTCGTTCCCCTCTTCTCAGGTTTTGTTCTGAACATAGTTTTCTTGTCGAATGGTGCAAGAAAGAGTCCTCAAACATTCTTTCATTCATGAAGTTGCTCTTGTCACGATCACTTGGCATATCAGAACTTTGTCTGAATCTCACTTGTTTCATTCATGAAGCTGAAGGAGAAAAAACAAAAAGGGAACGTGGCTCTACGAGTGCGAAAACAGGCTAAAACAGCGCAGCAATTGAGCAGAAACCTCGAAGCAATTGAAACGCAAGTTGTTTTGCAAAACAACATATGTCAACAAAACTGCCACAAGTGTTGTAGCTTTGGAAAGCAATATTTTTTTGCGCACCAAGGTGTTGCAGGTATATAAACACGTTCATCCAATTTTCATCCAATGGTTCCAATTTTCATTTGATTTTGTCAAAGCGTTTCTTATCGAGTCGCATCATCGAGCCGGCTGCAAGCTTCGCCGGTGGATATTTTGATTGATGCAACATGCTGTTTTGTCCCCCGACACAGCAAGACAGCAACACCTACATATGGTATCATATGGTAACTGGACAAGAATTCTGCTAGTGCAGTGTTTCGAGGTGTTTTACGATTACCCGATTACCTTCCTGAGTTGCAGAGAAAGAACGCGCACTGTATCGTCTAAATTTTTCAGGTGACTGTATTCGGTCGATTGCTGCCAGAGGATTTACGTTTGGAGTCAGGAAGAAGAAACAAATCAGTTTTGGTTCAAAAGAAATCGCTGGCCCGTTTGTTTTTCCACGAAACCCTCAACAGGATTGCCCGGGCCACCCCCAAAATCCTTAGGTTATGGCATGTCTCATTTTAGATGTGTCAGCTCTCTAGTTGCCGGACAAACGGTAAGCATCTTGATTGAATTTGCTGCCCCAAGCAGCGCAGCTACTTGAAACCAAAAGGCCACAATTCAATAGTTTATGCAAAGAGGACAAACAGTTTAAGTTTTCCCTGTTTCAAAACATGTCCTGATATTTTGCTTTACAGCGTGTCGAATCCCACAGATTTTCCCGGAACACCTTACATACAGTAATCATCTTGCTGCGGCCCTTCCAACAGCTTCCTTTCTTCATGTCAATCCAAATGACATAGCTTTGGTTGGAAGATGAAGCTGTACCCGGATACATCTGAGCACAGTTGAATCGTTCCAACTACTCCAATCAGTCAGTCTGTTTGAGTCTCTCGAGTCTGTCTGAGTCTTTCCCATCATTTTTGAAATCATTCCGTTTCAGCGGTTCCTGTGCCAGGCCTTGCACTTCGGCTCAAAAGACCCAAGAGCACACGATTCCAGGGTTTGAAGCATGGAGAAGCACGAGGAAAGAAAACAGCTCCGGTTCATTCGGTTCTTTCGAATCCTTCATCTTCACACAGCGCGGCTTGTTCTGCTTTCTGATCCACTTTTGACGCAAACCATTTGACAGTGCCACTTCAAAGTGTGCTGCAGCATGCTGCAGCCTCCTTCGTGTGACACCTTCCGCTGCTTTGGATCAACCACTGCACACTGTAGATTGTGACGAGAAGATGACAGCTTGCTACAAGAGATTTTGCAAAGGAAGAGCCTAAAGTATCAATTGTAGCGCGATGTACCGCTGACATAGAGCTGCTGTGCGGTAAGATATTATTTTGATCTAAGCCATTTCGCAATTTGGCTGAGCACTCCATTTGAAGCAAGAGCCTCAGTATGTTCGTGTTTTTGGGAGCTGCATTGCAACTGTAACAGTTCCTTGCAACGAAGTGCCAAGCTGAGGTTGGTCTTGCAATGTTCCCTGATGGCTGACCAGACAGAAAGCCTTTGAAGCTGTGTTTGAGGGCTAGTTTGCAATAGCTCTGATGCATTTGCATTTGTTTCCCGTAGATGAGGTACTCCCAACCGGCCGATGCAAATTGGGGTTCGATTCATCCTTAGCTTTGCAGAAATCGAGAGAACAGTGCGGGACAGATTCCTGAAGGCACTTTCGTTTTCCACTTGCAGAGGCCAACCCCGTACATGTTGCAGATGGTGCAGGTTCCCGTGATGAACAACTCAGGAGGAGAGCTTTGGTTGTGATGTCGGTATGGTCAATCTATTGCGAAGCTACACGTCACTGCACACACTGCACATTGAAATTTGAAGGTCCTGCTGGCTTCCCCAACAGTCAGATTGATCCTCGGCACAGAGCTCAGCACCAAGAAATACACTTCAACATGTATTATACATATTTTAGGTTTCAATACCTTTGAACACATGGCTGTATATGTCACAAATATATCATACAGAATAAAACAGAACATGTATATGAATAATATACATGTAATCTGTATAGTCCACTTCAGACTTGTGATATAGTATGAAGTTTGCACTGAAGCCAATTGCTTCAAGGACGCAGTACGGATTTGAATTGCTGTGAGTTGCGAATCGCTTGCAGAGGATAGATGCAATGGACGGAAGACTTGATAGACAGAAAACGCTCGAATCGAACCTTTCAGCCGTGGGAATTCCAGGCTGTGAAAGGGCGACATTTTCTGAATGCCTAGAGGTCTCTACCCATGAACTTCTCACAGCCAGCAGAGGACTCAGAAGTTTCAACTTTACATTTGGCGTTTTGAAATCCTTGCTGTGGACTTAACATGGTTGAATAGTTTATAGTTTATAGAGTGATTACAGTACATCATAATTGAAACCTGCAATTGCGATGGTGTTTTGTTCCCAGGCCTTCTATGGACGAGTCCCGAGTACAGAGGGAGAACGAGATGGCGGAATGGCACAGACTGCAGGGTGATGCTCCAAGACCTGGGTCTGGGGTTGGCACAGACACGACAGATGGACCCAGGGACAGACCTCAAGTCGCTTGAAGCTGTGATGTCGTGCTCAACAAGACACAGACTTCCAAAAGACGGCAAGACTTCAGACACTTCTCAGGTTCAAGTATCCCAATGACAATATCGTGATGGTGGCCGGTCAGTACAGAGAGGCGTTGTGAAGACATGTGGTTTCGTCACCAAAAATTCGCTAGCAAATTGATCTAGCACAGAAAAACTGTTTTTCCAGGTTAGTCTGACTCAACTAGACCAGAATCAGAAGACCTGGGAGCCCTTGGGTTTGTTCTGCTTTAGCCTGTTTTTTGGCAGGTGCGTCCAATGCTGGCTCAGGGCGCAGGCGCAGGCGGGTGAAGGTACTTTTTGGAACTGTTTCAGGTCAAGACAGTCATAAGTCACAAATCCTGTTTGACACGTTTGAATACGTTTGACTCAATGCTCACCAAAGGACGGCGCAATGAATCAATGAACAAATCCTGTGCAACATCACTTTTGAGATTTGAGATTGTTGAACAAAACATATGATCCGTGAGATCTTGAATATGGCCTCAGAGACACACTGTAACTCTGTAAGGATGTACCTCCAGAATTTTTGCTAATCTTTGCTACGCCTGCTGCTACCAGATGTCGCCAACTTTGATGTTTGCCTCTAGCAGGCCGATTTCATTGCGAGCCCGCCTCTGCCTCAACCGTAGGGTTTGGACTTTGGATGCTACCGCAAAAAAAACATGGGTAAACCTTGCTAGGAAGGGCTGATGATACTTAAAGACAGTTCAATATGGCCTCCTTTGTTTGGGGCGTACATGTTTTCTCACTTGCAATACCTTCGGAATTGCCTTCCTAGTCAGTCAGCACATTTGTGACCAGTTCAGTTCCATTCAGTTCCCATTTTCATTTGAGTTGCCCGTCCGTCTCTCGTCATGATGTTCTCAGCCGCTGCTTTCCTTGCAGAGCCCAGGGGGAACCCAAAGAATGTTACATACAGACACGTCGATATTATCAAACAAGTAATGCATCAGACAGCAAAGTTGAAGCCAGAGAAGATTCAAAACATTTTGAAAAACCATGCACTTGAGAAATTTCTGAATAAGACAATGTGATGACCACCTGCGACGAAGCGAGAGGTGCAAAAATAGTGTCCTTTGCCAAGCTGCCAAGGTCATGCACAAGGTTGCAAACCAGTAGATACAATCAGCAATGATGAACATATCAATACGTCATAAAATCGTACGAGTACAAGGACAAGTGTTCTACACATGCTACAAATATACACCCTTATATTCTCATGCTTGCAAGTGGTTTCCCCTGCTTACAAAATCTGAGAAAGCCTCGGCTCTCGAGTCATCAGATCCTCCCAGGCTGAGCTTCCCTTGGGATTGCAGCTCGTTTGTCTCCCAGTGCATAGAGTCCATTGTTGGTAGAATTTGCATGAATTTGCATAAATTTGCATAAAGTTGGTGAATTGTTGGAGCTTTGGACCTTGGGAAATTTGGCACATTTTTGCCCTGACAAGACTCTTTGCTTGTAGGACTCTGCCACTGGCACAATTTGGGGCACACCTGCAAGTCCACCGCCGAACATGGTTTGGTCCTTGGAGTGGCTGTGAGCTTTGACGCTTTGCAATCTGCAGAGTGGCAGTCACAGATAACAGTGATCCGACACATCAGGATCCAGCTGGCCCATATCAGCAGTACACCGTGGCGCGACACACAGAACCTGCAGTTCCACGCCTCATGGACCATGCGTGAAGTACACGTGAAGTGAGAATATCCCATCTCACGATGGGATTGCGTTTGCACAGCTACAGCAGCTACAGAATGCATGACTGAAACAGTGTGAAACAGTGGTTTGCCTCACTTCAGGATCTTTAGGGCCAAACAGAAACGTTCAAAGAATTATGGTTGATCACTTGGTATGAAGGAAGGTAATGTTTGGCTGTTTCGATGAATGCAGTGTAAAATATCCAAGATCCCAGGTGCAGACAAGTGCAGCGGGAGCTACTGCCTGCAACGTGGGGATCAAGGTGCTCTTCACTTCGGTTGAGCACGTTGTTGGCCTAAAAGGAACATCTTAGACATAGATAGAAATAGCAGATCCGTTGTGGATACTGTACCTATTCTGCGCATCACCAGAAGGAGAGTCCATCCTCTTTTTCTCGCTATAGTGATTCGTACCTTCGCCTCGTGTCCTCTGACTGCTTTGCAAGTGCATTCACGATCTCGAATGATCTCCATGGATTTTCCCGTAGAAATCAAAGCTTTATTGGCATNCTTGTAGGTGGTGCAGTTCAACCCGCAGAACTTCAGCATTTCCCACATTTCCCAGCTGGAGAAGAGCAAGTACATGGTGCGCCGCCGCAAACTTGAAGCGGTGATGGTTTTGCAAAGCATGGGTCACAAGGGAAGCCACATGAGATCACCCATAGGCATCATAGGCATGTTTTGGTTGCTGGGTGACAGGTTTTGGTCGACACGCGGCGAAAGCAAGGCTGACTTGAGAGGCCAAGTGGCCGACTCCACGAGGCGACGTTTCAATTTTGATAATTTGCGCCGCTTACTGGGGCTGTTAGCTGATTTGATTTCATGTCTGTTGGGCCATGATATCAGCCGTGTGCTATTCTCTCGAAGAAGCTCCCTCAGTCCCTCGGTATTATTCGGCGATCTGCAGAGGAGTCAGTTCCGCTGTTGCCGCACAGAATTTCATTGTTTCAATCCGGGATTCCAAAATGAGTCTCGGTGAAAACGGCACAGCAATGCGTTTCACAAGGAGGAGACAACCAGCAAGGCTTGTGTGACTCCTTTTTGAAGAAAATGACACCATGGTTTTTGATGTATTTTCTTGGCTTCCTGGAAGAAAGCTGTGGAATCTCAGCAACACACAGCTGTTGACACCGGCATCCACATGGCAATGCCATTGCAGTACTCCAGAGTATACCTTATGATTTTTCATTGTAGGCGGCCACCATGGGTAGTGCTATTGAGCACAATGTTGAGCACAATGCTGTGACCAATTGTCGTGAACAACATGTTCTTGTTGAAGCATTGCAACCCTTGTACTTGAGGCCTTCACCAGCGTTTGAAAGCTTAGATTAGTTCATGTCGCTCAAGGTCTTCCTGCAAAGGGGTGGTGTTACAAGCATTCGTTGACTGGCAAATGAGCCAGGCTGAAGCATCGAGCTTGATCAATCTTTAAGTAGTTTCCCTCTGCGCAAATACTAAGGCTATCTAAGGAACCGCGAAAGATTGTGGCATTTCTTTGCAGTGGATGAGCCCATGCCGTCGCACCTACAGATTGCAGTAAATCTGTGCGCCTGCCTATGCCTTGTACTGGTAAAGACAGTATGCAGTATGCATGTGTATTCATGTGTGCGTGCATGCACTGCCACTTCGTTGGCTCAAAGGGATTCATCACCCCAGTGCATATGTGGACGCATCGGCAGTTGTGGCCTGCTTCAGTTTGAGTTCATCCCATAAATGAACACTTTAAATCCATGTAAATCCCATAAACACTGTGACAGCGAAGAGATGAGGCGACAGGTCAAAGCCGTCATGAGATGTCACAACCCTCTGCTTGGTAGCTGTAAGACATCATAGCTTTGACCGCTGGGATCGTCACAGTCGAGATGAGACAATTATGACTGGGTTGCGACTGTGTTGTGGATGTGTTTGTTTGGGACTTTTAGGGCTTCTGGGACTTGTGATTAAGTTGCCTTTCCAAATTCTGCTGCATCGGTNTGTTTGTTTGGGACTTTTAGGGCTTCTGGGACTTGTGATTAAGTTGCCTTTCCAAATTCTGCTGCATCGGTTATATAGCGAAGCTTCGCTCTGCTCCTGAATTGTTGTTGTTATTTGTCCAGTGCTGCGAAACACTGACTGAGCTTGGAGTGAGAGCATCACGGCAGCAGACACTGCAGTGGGACATAACACAGAGAGTCATAAGTGTACTTGAAACATTTTCCGNCACTGACTGAGCTTGGAGTGAGAGCATCACGGCAGCAGACACTGCAGTGGGACATAACACAGAGAGTCATAAGTGTACTTGAAACATTTTCCGAACGAGCATTCCCGAAAGAAGGCTAATAGAATCAGGAGACGTACACACACACAGTTGCATACTATGTATCTATATACATCGTACTTGATGTATAAAATAGATACCTTAAAAAACTAAAATATGATAGCGAGAAATTGGAACATTAAATTTGGTTGCAATAATGACTTGGATTTCACGTGACACAATAGTGGTTGGTTCTGCAGAGCCTTGCGTTGCGAGATCTCCAGAATGGGTGACAGTAATATCCAAAAATAGACATGACTATGAATAATGTACTTAGATGAGTTCGAAGGGGAATCCAAGAGAAACCTTACCACCACCAGATGACATAACTTGACGGAGAACATTATCTCCTCAAGCCCATCTGCAATTGAAGCCTTGGCCTCAACAATTGATCTCAGTTGCCACGTTTGACTGATTTCTGAGACGAGGGTCTTGCAGAAGAGTTNTCTCCTCAAGCCCATCTGCAATTGAAGCCTTGGCCTCAACAATTGATCTCAGTTGCCACGTTTGACTGATTTCTGAGACGAGGGTCTTGCAGAAGAGTTGTTACTGAAAGCCGGCTTTCAGAGCGTCATGTGAATCTNACAATTGATCTCAGTTGCCACGTTTGACTGATTTCTGAGACGAGGGTCTTGCAGAAGAGTTGTTACTGAAAGCCGGCTTTCAGAGCGTCATGTGAATCTAATCGAAATTCAATGAAATTTATATATGTTGTTGGGCTTGGTGATCTTGGTGCACTTTTTGTTTCTGCACCGTCCGAAATCGCTGGGGCAGTTTGGGTGTTTTGAGGAGAGAATTGAAGCATTGTGTGGTTTCAAACTGGCCCTCAACATGGTCAAAAATGAGTAGACCAAAGCGTTTCCAGACATGGTATACATTGGCAAAAAGAATCAGAAAGATGNGGTTTCAAACTGGCCCTCAACATGGTCAAAAATGAGTAGACCAAAGCGTTTCCAGACATGGTATACATTGGCAAAAAGAATCAGAAAGATGCAGCAGACCAATCAACACAAATCCAACAAGAAGATCTTGTTATGAGCAATTGATCGCTTGAAACAAGTTCTTAACCCTCCAAACCTTAGCTACTTTTCGACCGCCTAGACCAATGTCACTCATGGCATGAAATGAAAGATAGACTGCATGAGTTTTATGTTTTATGTTTTTCCGTTGATTTTGCAAAAAAGGCCAGCATGTCGCATCCTTTAAAGTTGCAACAGAAACCGCCTTGGTTGCCAAGTTAATTCGACAATCTATCCATTGAATTTTCAACTGGACTTGCTTGCTTCGGGCTGGTCGGCAAATGTTAGTTAGCAAAGGAATTTGTATACGATGGATTGCAGAATAGCGTTTGAGGGTGCTTGCAGAATCAAAAGCAGAAGACTTCAACATATACGCTGCAACAAAGGTTGTCTATTGATTCTCTTGAAAGTAGAGTTGGAGCTGCGCTCTACGCTGCGCATGTGGCACAAAAGGCAGCTTTGCTGGCCCTGTGAACAGGTTTCGGCCTGTATACCATGAGCCTGGCGAGAGTGGGGGTGGGGTNCAGCTTTGCTGGCCCTGTGAACAGGTTTCGGCCTGTATACCATGAGCCTGGCGAGAGTGGGGGTGGGGTCTCGCGGTTGACCGTGCAGGAGCGCCACCTGTCGATCTGGGGACGGCTTGTGTGGACCTCATCTTGGCAGCGCCCGTG
>BGPT01003129.1:34406-46930 GCA_003297045.1 Symbiodinium sp. clade C Y103 | reverse complement strand
TGAAATGCACCTTGCGTTTCTCTTTCCAATTCCTGCATCAACTCTTCCAACCAAGTCGCATCCTTGACTCCTTCCTTCTTTTCTGCTGCAGACGGCAAGTCCGACCCAGCCATCACCGGTAAGGACCCATGTGCCACTGCNCTCTTCCAACCAAGTCGCATCCTTGACTCCTTCCTTCTTTTCTGCTGCAGACGGCAAGTCCGACCCAGCCATCACCGGTAAGGACCCATGTGCCACTGCCGCAGATGACTTCTCTGACGGCAAATCCGACCCGGCCAACACCGGTAAGGACCCAGACGCCGCCTGCACATGATCCCGAGGGATTAGCCATTTTGGGCTCACATCTCCTTCGGTGCGTGCCATTGAAGCCCATTGTGGCTTGGGGCCAATGTTAGGCATCCATTCCAAAGGCAGTGTAGATGCAGGAGGAAGGTAGACCAAAGATTGGTTGTCAAAATTGCATCGCAGACTGCAAGCGGCAACATAATTCGTCAAGGTTTCAANTTCACATCTCCTTCGGTGCGTGCCATTGAAGCCCATTGTGGCTTGGGGCCAATGTTAGGCATCCATTCCAAGGGCAGTGTAGATGCAGGTGGAAGGTAGGTCAAAGATTGGTTGTCAAAATTGCATCGCAGACTGCAAGCGGCAACATAATTCGTCAAGGTTTCAAAAGGCATGACCAAAATGGGCGCCACACGACCACGCTTGCCTTTGCCGCTTTCCTCGATGATGTAAAGTTGGTTGTTCAGCGGTCTACCGTCCCGTCGAATCTTGAGCGGCTTTTCACCAGGAGTTGCACTAGTGGCATCAGGTTCCACCAAAGTTATGTGGTAACAATGGTGCCTGCAAACTCGAAATCCCGTTTTATTGTATTTCCAACAGGATGGACCACAAACATGCAACATGGCTCGAGCCTGCACCTGCCAGGCGTCTTCGACATGCAATGCCAGCCACGTNNNTCAAAGCTTGTCCACGAATGAAGCGCCTTTTCATCGGTTCTGCCTGATTGCTTGTAGCGGTTTCTGCTTCTGGCTCATAGAAGTTATCTGGCGGCAATCTTTTGGGGAGGTCTAGTTTCGGGATGTCCGTGACAAGCGGGCGACGCTGTTTGCAGTATCCTTCCAAAGTTTCTTGTCCGCCGTCCATGCGGCAACGGTGCAGCATGTCCTGGGTCAGGATCATAGGTTGGCCGCTGCCTTCTTCTCCAAACACTTTGGGGAGATGTTCTACACTGCTGTGGTGGGTCCGCTGAAAGAAATTGATCCATTGAGATACAACATTTTTCAAACAGCGGTGCTTTTCCTCCAAGGTTCGGTCTGCAAATTCTTGCATGGCATTTTGCNGTCCGCTGAAAGAAATTGATCCATTGAGATACAACATTTTTCAAACAGCGGTGCTTTTCCTCCAAGGTTCGGTCTGCAAATTCTTGCATGGCATTTTGCATTGTCATGCTGACGCCCCAAATTTCCCAATGCCCATGCAGTGCACCACGGCCAGAAGCTTCCAACTCGCCCCTCGCAGCTTGAAGCATAACCAAACATCCGAGAGATGTCAAAGATGCAGCCACGCCATCACTGGTCCACACACGATGCTCCACCGTTNAACTCGCCCCTCGCAGCTTGAAGCATAACCAAACATCCGAGAGATGTCAAAGATGCAGCCACGCCATCACTGGTCCACACACGATGCTCCACCGTTATTCCTTCCGGTTGGGCCACAGCATCAGGAGCAGCACCCAAGATGTGCAGAACAAACAGTCGCAAGAGCAGTTCCACGACAACACATTGCCCAACAGGATCATTGACAACACGCAANCACAGCATCAGGAGCAGCACCCAAGATGTGCAGAACAAACAGTCGCAAGAGCAGTTCCACGACAACACATTGCCCAACAGGATCATTGACAACACGCAAGCGTAATTCTTCATAGCTCAACATCAAATCAGGATCGGCATCCAGGTCCAGATCGATTTTCATTCCCTGGCACAATAAAATGATAACATTCCTATTGTCAGCAATGTTTGGCGTACAGAACACCATGGGCGCCCCAAAGAAAATAGTATATGCTGTAAACTTGTGCCTGCAAGCCACGCGATAGCCATTGGAACCTACAACTTTGCCCATGACCAAATTGAAGAGATGCGATGCTCGACGCACCAGGCCCATCATGCCATCCGCTTCTCCTTCTTTGCGCTTCTCCTTCTTTGCCCGAAAGAAGAGCGAGCTGGTCGGGCAACTTGGCTAGCGCCTTCAATTGTGTCTGAATGCCTGGAATGCGCAAGCCAACATTGACTGCCATGAACCCTGACATCATGCGCCAAAAAGTTGCAATCACCATGATATTCACAGGATGCATGCAAAAGCGATTGACAGCGAATGGCGCCCGCTTTGCATGCGCTGCCTCACGCGGCTGCCGTTCCTCCGCCGCTTCAAGTTGCTTCAAANATGCATGCAAAAGCGATTGACAGCGAATGGCGCCCGCTTTGCATGCGCTGCCTCACGCGGCTGCCGTTCCTCCGCCGCTTCAAGTTGCTTCAAAAGCAACTCCAAATCAGGTTGATGCTCCCAAATCAGGTTGATGCTCCCATTGAGTCTCTCATCACCATAGACACAATCACCGTAGCACCAATCCATGGGATTCCATTCTTGCCAAAAGTTTGGTTCCCACATCTTTGCATACCTCTTTCCCGTTGGTACAATCAGTTTGGCTTGGCCATCACCTTCTTGCGTGATAACAGCTTCTGCCTCAGGACTGTCCGCATCCTCGACCAATGGCTCCGCCCGGATTGCGCTCTCTATGTGCTTTCTGGTTTCTGCAGCCGAAACCTGACCCACCGCAGACCGAAACTCGGCCGCAGTCTGACACAAAACAGAACGCCGCGGTTTGTCTTGAACGAATTCAGATAATTCTTCTTCCACTTGAATGGCGCTAGCCAATTTTTCCATCTCCTCTAATTGTGCCGCTGCAACCTGCCAGCACGTGGTTTTGTCCAATGGAACTGTATCTGGACAGTGATAAGACACTGGCACATCCTCTGCACTTTCCAGCAATTCTTGAGCCCCCAGTGTGGAATCAACAGGCCCGCGATATTTGTTGGAATCCTGTCCGCCTTGCAATTCCTCAATTTCTTCTTCCAACTCTTCCACAGGAGCATCAATGAAGTTGCTGCTCAAAACATCTGGCGTCTCGCCATCAATCCATTCTGCAACATCATTCTTTCTGCAAACAGCATTTTGATGTGGTTTGCTGTACTTCTGCAAAAAGTCAAATTGCTTCAACATCAATGTTTTGGAGATGGGAAAGGTTTGCCGCTTCCTAAGGTCTTCTGGATCGATTCCTACAAACACCGCTTCAAGACTCCCTCCTAAATCCCTAGGTGGAAATTCCTTGACAGCAGGCAAAGCTGGAGCTTGCTCAACGATTGTCGTGACACCATCCAAGCCACAAGCTGCGTGAGATCGCTCCCAGGGATTCTTGGCATTGGCAGTGAAAAAGACCTTGGTTAGAATTACTCTGCGCAAGGGAAGCAGCAATCTGTGGCCATATGGCATTCGACGCATGAGTTCCGGATGGCGGCCCAGCCATTTCCCATTGGCCAAAGCTCGCGCCGGCATCTCCGGCGGATTCTTCACCAAGCGACGGCGACACTCTTTGCACAATGGTGCTGGCTCTCTGCCTTCGCACATGTCCTCTGTCACACGGCGCTTATGCAACAGCAAACGCACTTTCTGACCTGACTTCATGCGAAGCAATGGACATGATTGAACCACTTCTTCTGCTGGAACCTCTGGCCAGATCGAAACATATGTCTTGGGATCGAGCAGAGCACAAACTTGTTCTTCCTTCTGCCATTCCGATCTCTCACCAGCAATAAAAGTCGGAAAGAGTTCTTCCGACCACCGTCTTTCTGCACACACAACACAAGCAACGAAACTTCGAGGCCACCATCTCTCCTTTCTGGTTAACTCATTTCGCGTTTGCAACTTGTCTTGCATGTCTTGAGAAAACCCATCCCGCTCTGTCGCACCGCGGACCTGAAATTCAGCAAAATTCTGCAGCGCCGCTGGCTGCAGACTGCCCGGGAATTGCCAGACTGTCTGCGAAAGTAAATGTAAGACACGTAGCCGATATGTGTGATAACCTTCATGCACCGCGTCACAATGCTCATAGAAATCTGTAAGATTTGTGAACCATCGATCTTCACATCCCTGCAGCAAACATGAAATTGGCGGCATCTCTTTAAGCTCATCTGGAAACACATGCAATGCACAGTCGGCACCACATCTCATTGGAAGATTGTCCTCCTGGCAAACAACACCAAAGGAGTTTGCTCAAGCAAAAAGGGACCCACATGTGCTTTCTCCGTCCTTTCACGAGCATGTTTGGCAGCACGATCTCCATGAGAACCGCCTTTTTTTGCCAACATTGCCAACATCATTGCCATCATTGCCATCATTGCCACCCCTGTCATCATTGCAATCATGCTGTTTCTCTTCCTGACTCCGATCTCGAATTCGACCTCTCGGATCGTGACTTCGACCTGGTTGATCCTGACTTCGATCTGCACGATCCCGAAGATCCAAGCGATTCCTGCTTGATGCGTTTTGTTGCTCTGGTTCGCAACTCTGTGAGGCTTGGAAATAATTTGATAATTTATTTTGACCTATGCTTTCTGCAATCTTTCTCTTCCCTCGAAGCAAACCTTCTGTTGCTGCAGAAGATCTTTCCTCCATAGTACAAGATGGCCCCGTTTTTGTTATGCAAGAAGTCCATGACAAAGGTTGACAATCCACACCCTGTGCCAACACAGCCTTTGTGGACATCTGTCTCTGCCTTTTCTCCAAAACAAGCACACATGGATACAATGGACATTCTTCCATCTTCACAGCACGAACAAACTCATCGTTAGCCATGTGCCAGATACCATTCTGGGAAAACACAGTGACATAGTGCCCACTCGTCATACTCACATCGCTGTCCTCATGATGAAAGTGAAAAATGGCCGACTTGACTTTGTAACCTGCGCAAGCAAACTTCAAAACCCTCCCTCTGTGCCCAAATTTACTAGTCCACAAGCCTACCTCAAACAAACCAAATAAAAGTCCAAAACAAATCATAAGAGAAACTTTCTAGCAAGAAACGGATTTCAGATGCTGCACTTTGAGCAAAATGATTCCCCAGATCCACTTCGGCATCCCAATCTTCAATCTTTGATTCAATCCATTCTAATTCACCAGTGATTTCATCAGCTGTGTAAGGGCTTCTCTGCAACAGCACTTGCTCACTGTCGATTTCGAAAGCTGCTTGCTGATCTTTCAGCATCAATTCCACCACCTCTTGCAGCGCACGGGTTCGCTTAACTCCACAATCTCTGCGCAACAAAGCTTCATGGTTGAAGCAAACAGTGAAACGAGGTGTGCACGCTGGAGCATGCGACAGTTGATGCATTATCTGAAGAAATTCTGCTGCATCGCACTGTCGATCAATGAAACCAAAGTTTTGCCAATGGTCAAGCACGAAATGCAACAACTCAAATGGAGCTATAACCTCATACCGACCCATCCAAGCATCCAGTTGCTTCAGCTCCCTGCTCGGAAATGGTCTTTGTGCTTCCTTTCTCTCAACAGTCTCATCATAGTAAAGCCAATCAAACAGAATGCCAGAGTGCCACATCAATTGCAAAGAGGCATTCAGCCAGCACGTGGAAGACTTGAAGTTAATCAAGCCCGTGTGCGTATTTTCTTTTCTTATTGCTTGCATCAGATTCACAACCTTGAAACCTTCCAGCAAATCTTTCGTGGGTTCAAGGGTTCCCTGGGCGCGATGCAGCGCAGCGGACCGCAGGGATGCCTCCAAGAGCAATCCCCCCAGAGACGCTTCTTTGGACTGCCAAGCCAATCTCTCAGCAGCAACTTCTTTGAAGAATCCAAGTAAACATTCTCCTATTTCCAGGAAACGGAAGCACTTTGCCAATGCAATGGAATGTTTTTCAACGCATGCATGCAAGCCACTCTTAACAGTTGCAGCCGTTCGAAAAGTCTTGCCGACATCCGCTCCAAAATGACGTTGTAATACTTTCTGAACATAAGCATTCGTCACATGAGCAGTGCCGCGCGCTAGCTTCACATCGTTGGCTTCTTCCATACGAATTTTGGGATAATCCCATGACATGCATACCTTCATCTTGTTCCACAAGGCACCATACTTGTCCAGAAAGTTCTCTTGCGCCGCCACAGCCGCAGCGATTTCTCGTTGCAGCGCCGTGCCTTCATCTGTTGCCATTGCTTTCGTTTCCAATGTATGACAAGATCCACCAACAACAGCCATACCATGACTTGCAAATAACTCCGCATGTGTTTGGAGCAAACGAGGGCTTTGGCACTGCCAGCGAAGACACACGTCACCCTTCTGGCGACCACTTGCCTTCCGCATCTCCACAGCAGGAAAACTCATCTTCGGAGGTGCAAAAGGTACAAAGAGTCCACAGACACAAGCCCATATGATGCCATGATTTGGACATAGCAACCAACACGTCACAAATGATAACGTCCTGCACCAGGTGCAATGCAGATTCGCAATGGTGCACAGTAAAGCCATCACAGCAAACACACCGNACACGTCACAAATGATAACGTCCTGCACCAGGTGCAATGCAGATTCGCAATGGTGCACAGTAAAGCCATCACAGCAAACACACCGCATTTTGCATCTTCCCCATATTGCAGCCACAAAAATGCAAATGCCAAGGCTCGCATATGCAAATACTTTTGCCACACATGTTGCCACATTAGAAACACAAACACAACCACTTGGACACGGCATAGAAAGCGCTCAAGTGCACAACCAATGACCCTGCGCACACACATTGCCCAGTTCAGAGGACCAGCCTTGCAGGAACTTTTGAACATTCGGCAAAACATCCACCGAATGTGCCTTTTCTTCTGGCGCCCATGCACACCACGAATGTTCCACGGAGTTACTTTCGGACTGCGTGGCTTTGCCTTCAGTTCTGTGACAGGCTTTGTGCATCCTGGCCAATGCAACTGGATCCAAAACCCTGCATGCGCCAAACCGCGAAGCAACTTCTGTAGGAGCCACAAGAAACTTGGCAACGTTGGCCAACTACTTCCAACGCAATGCAGCCACAAATCATAGAAGCCATACACGCATGGCAACAGCAAAACTGCACACGCAAATCCACTCGCTCTCTGCAAAACACGTAGCCGCATCTGTTTGCAGCGAATGTTCCATAAAGCCATCAAAGACAAACATCAACCAAATGCAAACAGCCCGGTTGGCTTGGCAACACCCGGATCTGGCTTGACACCAGCTTCAGTGCTCTTCACCATCCAATCCTGCCAACACAATTTACATGACAAAACACACAGCATTCCACTTACCATTAAAATGAAACAAACTTTGGATTCATATTGAACATACTTTTGCACCTGCCGCACAGCGCACCAAGGCATCCCCTGGCGCCATCACAAGCAAACATTTGAACTTCAATTACTTCCAACTTCATTTGATTTATACCGCATCAATTCTTCAGCTCCAACCTTCTGCGAAGGCATTTCCTGTCACCACACAATCACAAAAAAACCTTGTGGCAACCTATTGTCACACCACAACAACATCTTGCAGCTATGCATCTACACCATTTTTCTGCATTAAGCATCGCTGTGTTTATCAATCCTCACCAAGGTTCAAAATTCGAAATGACCAGCTACAAGATTCGATCAGACCGACCCGAACAGAACCGGTAAGGTCCCAAGATCTGCAACTTCGACCCAGACCCTGCAACTTCGACCCGGATGTACATCCTGACACTGCATCCCATCGACCCAGACACAACCAGTAAGATGGCAAGACGCAATGCCCCCAGCTTCTCGCAATTCTGTGCCATCCAAGGTCTTCACCATTCTCAAACGCTTCGCAGCTCGCTGCTGCGCAAGCAAACCTTCAATCTCTTCCGTCCTTGATTTAGACTCTGGCAAACTTTTGCTTGCATTTACCTTGGCAAGAACCTCTTTGCACTCGAACTTGAAAAGTTTCTGCAAGGTCTCAAGTTTGGCGTCATTCTCTTCCGCCTTGAACTGAGCAACTAAGAAAGACCCATCTGACCATCGCGTCTGGCAGAGTGCAGTGATCCATTTCTTTTGTTGCATCATCAGGAAATCCTGCACCGAATCTGGCACTCCAGCTGCCACAAGACGCATAAGCTGACCGCAAAAGCCACAGGACACTGGCAATGCAATTTCCAGTCCATCCATNCGCGCCTGCAGCTCCCTCTTCAGTCACCTGTGGACTGATGTCAAACACATCGTAATACATGCCAGAGCCCGCTTTGTTGAGACCAAACTCTACACGCAGATGGCATCCTTTTACTTCCCTGGTGGCGCGCCTGCCTACATGACAGGTCGAATGGTGGAAGTATACGTGGACAGAAATCCGTTGGGAGATCGCCCCAAAGGTCTCCAAATGGTTTCGCCTGAGGAGATTGTGCACAGCCTCATTGCGGCCTCGGCGGAAGCCATCCGGCCTCCTGTCTGCATGTAAAGAACTTTTGTTTTCTTGTTTCATATTTTTGGCTTCGCATTATTTCACGCAGCACTGACTCTGAGGTCCAAGGACACCTTGGACGAAGACGCGTGGGATAGATGCCGGCAGATGTGGAAGAGTGTCATGTTGAGCATTCCGGTGTCCATGTTGGATTCCAACCAGGACGACGAACCAGACCGTGTGTGGGTGCAGGCGTTTAACCGCCGACAATCCTTGAAGCAAGACCACGAGAGCATGGTGCGGACAGCCATGCAGACAGCAATTGAGATCGATCAATTTCGTACGATCGCTGAAAGCCAACCTGGCTCCAAGGGTCGGCTCCAGCCTGCCCAGCTAGCAGAGGAATTTGTAGAGTTGGGCCTAGTCTCTGTCCAAGGAGGTGGGCGCAAAGACGACGACAATGACGGGAAGCTGACACCGAACCTGATCTCTCAGGCTCTTGCGTGCAAGAAAGGGATCTTATCTTCACCGCGGGCGGTGGAGATTTTGTTGGAAATGGAGAGTGCCTACGGGACGAGATCTCCGTTCCTCAGGATGAGCTGTTTGCACGTGGCTTCTACGAAGCCCAGCACCTTTCAGATGAGAGATTGGACTTTTGAGTTGCTGTGGGACTCGCTAAGCCACGACTTACTGAAACCCGGAAAGATTTCCAAGACTAGTCTGGCTGGAGACAAGCATCACACTGGCCTAGTGCCTTTGTTTGAGCTGAAGAAGAAGGCGCGCAATGGTTCAAAGCTGCGTCATTAAAACTTTTGTGTTTGACCTTTTTAAAGTCTTCACTGACAGGTTTACGATCACTTCTTTGACGTGCTCCTTCCGAAGAGTGGCATGCTGGAACAGGATCGCCTGCTGCTCAAAGAGAAGACCGGACTACCTGAGATCTACCGGGCTCATTCTGGAGATGGTGACTGCAGCTGGATGGCCCGCCTACAGAAATCAGCCATTGAGANGGCTCATTCTGGAGATGGTGACTGCAGCTGGATGGCCCGCCTACAGAAATCAGCCATTGAGACCTTTCATCTTTTGGAGGCGCAACACAGCTTGAGCTTTTATTTTTGTTCTCTCTGTTTGAAAAAAAACCCGGGATCATGTTTTTTCAAGCGCCAATCGCATTTTTTTTTCAGGACTTGACCTTTGGCCGAAAGTATGACCACTGCCTGCGGGCAACTTGCAAAAGCACTGGTGTGCCAGAAGCAATGCTCGAACAGGAGCAGGTTCAAACGGCATGGACCACGGTTCTCGATCTTCTGAAGAACGAAGAAATCGAACGCAAGGCCGCAGTCCGAATGCAGTCTGAGAACGATGATGGTGCGGGCGAGCAGTGCGAGCTGGAGCTTCTGAGGAAGCCTCCGTCGCAGTATTCGGAGGGAAGCGAAGGCTACTTAGGTGAGATTTTAAATTATAATTAGTTATAATGTGAGTTATACAAAAAGTTGCTGGAAATTATGAAGAGAATTAAAAATGATGTTTTTTCATCATTTTTTGTCCCTTCTTCATAACTTTGGAAATTTCAGAAAAACCGATTTTTATCACAATGAAAACATGTTTTTTTCTTACAGCGGTTGCGCCGCTTCAAACTTTGTTTTTTATGTAAAATGAGCGGGCTTCGAGGAGGGATTNTCTTACAGCGGTTGCGCCGCTTCAAACTTTGTTTTTTATGTAAAATGAGCGGGCTTCGAGGAGGGATTGCCCTGAGTCTCGAAAAATAGTAATTCTACTCTTGTTAGTGTTTTACTATTTTACAATGATTTACTGTAAATCTATGGGTCTGAAATTGATATTAATAAATCATTTTACATGACACCTAGTTTTGAATTTGAATGTTTTTTTTTGTGTTCTTGATTTTGAATTTCATTAATGTGTCAACAATTTGATTCTTTGGTTTTTTTCTTTGTTGGTTCTGGAAACAGGAAAATGAATAGATGTTCGGCATGTCTCAAAAAAAGGGGGGCCCGAAACCTTTAAATCAAGGCTTCATTTTCAAGGTTTCGGGCACCCGTCGTTTTGACTTGATACACCCCCAAGTGTATACAAAAATGTAAACACATCTAATAAGATTACATTTTTTGATACATACATAGGTCTAGATGTTCAAGCTGATAAATCGAAACATTAAAAAATACCGAGGTAGTTTAGAACTGTTGAGATACTTCGTAGTAGTTTTTTTGTTGCAACTAATGTCATTATTTTTTTTGCTGGTCTCCTTGAGGCTTTAGAGGTAGTATGCGTGAGTGTATACTACAGATGGAGTGGATGAAAATCCACGCTGTGTGAGTTGGAATGTTGATATAATTTGATATGTATATATATATATATGTAAAGTGCTAGAAGCAAACCAAATGAACGAGAAGGAAAGCATGTAGAAACGTGTGCGCATTCTTTGTAGAAAATAGTTTTGNNGAATGAGTATCGGCTATTGTGTACGGTGTGTGGCTTGAATGATAAACCCATTTATGTTTGAATTTATTTGTTAAGTTTTTTGGGACATTTATTACATTATACTTGTGCAGTACATGAGTTGAACGTGCTTTTTTTTACTTGTGTCATGTGTGATAGTGTTACTTGAGGACAATGTTTTATTTGTTTATTTTCTTTGATGCAAAGTCCAGGTTTTTGGAAAAGACTTTNGGACAATGTTTTATTTGTTTATTTTCTTTGATGCAAAGTCCAGGTTTTTGGAAAAGACTTTGTATCTTCAAGTTTACTGGAGGTTATGACAGAACTAAAACCATTTAAATCGATACACGTGTTCATGGCAAAACCAAAGACAAATGCTCAATTATTTCATGAAGACAGGACACCAAAGCTATCGTCAACTCTACTTGAAGTAACCATTAGATTGAACCAATTTGATTTTATAGACCTGCTCATGGAAGAAAAGGAAACTTGCCAGATATAAAACTTGATGAGAACAAAACATTACACTACCTTCAATTTTACTTGAGGTGACGACTGAAACTAACCCATGAAGGAAATGAAAACAAAAAGAAAATTTCCAGAAAATTTCATTGAAGAACAATCCATGGAAGAAAAGGTAAACTGCCAGATAATTTCATGAAGTCAGGGCACAATTGTTTTTTTTCAATTTTTACTTGGGGTGACGTTTGCGCTAAAACAATTTGATCTTTTTAATACCCATGGAAGAAAAAGTACACCGCTACAAGATTTCAGGAAGACAAGGCACAAAGATATCTTGAACTTTGCTTGAGGTAATGACTGAACTGAAACCATTTGAGTTTGAAGAACTATCCATGCNTAACTGAACAGGAAAATCAATCTGTAGAATCATCCATTGAAGAAAAGGCAAATCTTTATATAGTTTGATGGTGTCTGAACAGAAATCTTCTGAGGTTTGCCTGAATTTTTGAAATAGAATGAAGATCCATGAAATTTCAATGACGTTTCTATGCCATGTCTATGAAGTTCCTATGTAGTTTTTATGCAGTTTTCATGACGTTTTTATGTATTTTTTGTAGTTTATATGCAGTTTTCAAAACTACATAAAAAAAAAAGGAGTAGTTTGATTAAAACTCCCCAAGGTCCCAAATGAGAAGGTTTCTTAAAAAGGTTTTGGAGAATGGCCGTGAAGAAAGAAGAGGTGTGGTATACGGGTGGTATACGGGCGGTATACGGGGGATATACGGAGGTATACGGAGGCATACGCAATACATAGTTAGTATTGCCCTTATCAAAGTATACGGAGGTATACGGAAGTATACGGAAGTATAGGCTAGTTTATTTAATAATTTCCCTATATGGAGGAACGGAGGTATAGGGGTGGTATACGGGTGGTATACGGGTGGTATACGGTGCCAGCTCTGAAATCAAAATTTTCATCTGTTTGCATGTTCGACCCAAAAACCAAAAATGGGACTTCAATTGAAATCAACTTACTTTCAATTATTTTCCCTTTAAATCTAAAGGGAGAAGCAAGGATTTCAACTGAAATCAATGCACGTTC
>BGPT01003129.1:0-15547 GCA_003297045.1 Symbiodinium sp. clade C Y103 | reverse complement strand
GCCAGATAGAATGCCAGATAGAATGCCAGAAAGAATGCCAGAAAGAATGCCAGAAAGAATGTCAGATAGAATGCCAGAAAGAATGCCAGATAGAATGTCAGAAAGAATGTCAGAAAGAATGCCAGAAAGAATGCCAGACTAGATGCCGGATAGAATGCCAGATAGAATGCCAGAAAGAATGTCAGATAGAATGCCAGAAAGAATGCCAGATAGAATGCCAGAAAGCATGTCCGATAGAATGTCAGAACATATGTCAGATAGAATGGCAGAGCATATGTCAGAGAAAATGTCAGATAGAATGCCAAGAGGAAGAGGAGGAGAGGACAACTCTNTCTAGATTTCATCAGAGTTGTCCTCTCCTCCTCTTCCCTGCCAGAAAGTTGTGCCAGAAAGAATGTCAAAATCTGTATCACATTCATGGTGGGGATCACCCGAAGCAAAGTAATTTTCCTGAATATTGATTGGCATACTGCCTCGTGATGCTCATGGACGAATTTCTTGTTTATTTGGCCGATTTTGGCCGTTTGGTTGACTGACCTGGTTGGTTTTTTGCTTGGTCGCTTGGTACGTTTGCTCCTTGCGCGCCAGGGGGTTTCGGCGATTCCCCAGGTCAGTTCGAGCTATGCTGCCGAAGGAAAAACAGGAATGGAGCCTGGAACGCCTGCATCTGTGCCAAGAGCCACCGTGTTTGGCCGCTGGGCTGGTTGCATTTTGATATTTTTTGGATGTTCCACTTTTGCAAAAAGGTAACGAGTAGGTGGGGATAGAACGAATTCGAACCGGATCGTAGCCAGATTATATCAGATTATATTCTTGCCTCGAGATGGTATGGTGATCCCAGTTCTAGATCATTCTAGATCTTTGTTGATCTTTTCCATTCCTACACTTCAGGAGCTGATGAACACATCTGAACACCAGATTGCCTGGTGGGATCCACATGTTTGAGCCGTGCGATTGCTCATCATAGTGCACCCAAATTTGTTCGATCATGTCAGTGTTCCACATCCCCACTTTGGCACGTGTTTTTTTTTGCCGGACTGTCAAGGGCTTTGACCCATTAACATCAGACTTTTATTTGGTTGCATTCCCATCATGTCCCCATCAAGATGGGTTAAATCCCGATAAAGTACTATACCAGCATGAAAAATAGTTCAAGATAATTTGTGACACCGTTGGAGTGTTAGATGACCCTGCCTGGATGCATTACAACCCTATTTATTTCCAAATATTGGCTGGTCCCATGCACCATTTCACACCCATCCAATAATAACAAAAACAGGAATATCTGGAAATGGTTATTGTTGTTCAAACAATACACATTTTGCTGGTCAACTCTTAACCATTTTTTTGACTTGAAAACCGTCAAAAATGTCTGGTTCGAACCCATTTCTTGCTAGTATTCAGAAATTCACTATCAAAACCAGTGGCCATATCCAGTGACCAGGCAGCCATTAGTTTTGCCTTCGCCAGTGATGCCATCACCATCAACGCGCATCATGAGCTGGAAAGGATTGCAGCGATTCTCTTGAAGCATCCGGGCTTGAGGTGCCTTGGTATAGCAGTGGTGTGGAAAGTGTTTCTCTGGTGCCCTTCACACGCGTGTTTGACTATTTCGTTGAGCAAAGGCAGTGGTTCATTCGACATGCTTCAACCAACAAACATGGTTTGGATCTGACTGGCGAGATTTGTGCTTGAACCAACCAAGAAAGGCTTTCAAGCAGCAAACAAGTTGCCGAGTAAGTGGTGTTCAGCCAACATGAAAACACGAGGCTGAGATTTGAACCAACAAAACTGCTGAAAACAGCCCCAGTGATGGGGGGCTTATACCACAATCATTCCACAATCATCCCAAAATTGAACATGTTTTAGGCCAATTTCGGCCTTATTTGCCAAGGCTTAGCATCGTCGGCATGGCACGCCCTGACGCGCCCCCGGAGCTGGGCCTGGCATTGTCGCAGGCGCGCGCAGTGCGCGTGCGGTCTCACCTGCTGGGTTTACTGAGCAGCTGCCAAGCGTGGCAGGAGGAGGAGGCCATGGACTGTGGCGTACGTGCCCTGGTGGATCTTGCATTGGATGGGGGTTGGGTGGGAGGATTTCATGGGGGTGTTGATGGAATCTGTCCACTGTGGTGGAATCTATGAGGAAATTATGGGGATGAGTTATGTTTTTTTTGTTTTTCAGGGTATTCACAATTTGGATGAGTGTGGAGTGATAGTACTCGTAGGATCCAGTTTTGGAGCATGGCGTTTTGAAGTAGATGATGATATAAATTATTTGATTACAGATATAGATCACGTACTTGTATTTCTGCTGATTTTTGGACAATCCGACTGCCTTTTTAGCCCGTGCTGAGCCTAATCTTTCCCAGTCCCCAGTGTTTTCACACGGGATTTAGCCACTTGTTCTCTAATTCCCTGTTTGTCGCACGTGCACTTGGGTATAACAAGAAAAAATTGAGCATGTAAAGCAAGAACCGGATAGTCCAAGACCATCAAAAGCGACCCAATTCTGCAGATCTTATTGCCATCTAGTTGATCAGTTTCAAGCCTCACTGTTCAAGGCAAAATTCTCCCTTTCTTGCTCTGTTGGACCCACGAAACCCTGAAGTGCAGCTGGGTAAGGTGCCGGTGGCTACGACGAGGGTGAAGAGATCGAGGATGGCGGTTTCAAACTTTTGTTCCATCCCTCAAATTAGGATGATGCACACATATTAACGATGACAATATGTTTGCTTATTTTATGGTTTTACACATGTTGTCCAGAAACAACGTCAACACACATCGACATTTTATCTGGTTGGTCTTTAGTCATATGTGTTAAGTTGTCTTTTCTACGAATTGACCAAGCATTCTACTGGGGGACTCAACCACCAGAGGATGCCTTAGCCTTCTATAGCTGCCAGCGTTGGGTGGGCGACCGCATTCGGGCCATTGGGCGTTGGGAGCGTCGGCGGAATGCGGCGACGCTGTGCTACAGCACCGGGCAGTGCGCCAAGATTGATGTTGCGGGCTTTGACTGAGCTGAAGCATGTCTGAGCTGAGGAAAATCGTTGAGGTCCCCCATGAATCTGGAGAAGCCTCAGTAACCACACTACTTGTATGATCTCATCTGAATTGATGGTTAATGTTGAGGAAGCAATCCTTTTATTGGGCATTACCCAGATCAAAGGATATATAGTGCGATTTTACTAGCATTTCATTCACATGAATGTGGGTAAATCAAGAAGCCTCACAGGGAAGATGGCATCTTCAGATGTTGCCATTGTTTAATGCAGGTCGGTATTGCCAGTGCCACAATTCAGCCAAAGATGCTGGCAGGACAGTGTACATATTTGAGTGTGTGCAACCTTTAAGGTTGGAGAAACATACAGTCTATCAATGTCTATAAACACTTTGATGATGGTTTGCTTGCGTTTAGTGAGGGGAGTGAGTTGCACTTTGCGATGCTTGCAGCTCCTAGATGCTGAGCCATTGCACCGTCGAAGGTCTTTGGCTTCATCGCCAAAAGTAGACCTTGTTGTTCCCCACTCTGAGTGGTTATAGGTCAAATAGGGTGCAAAACAACTGCAAAGCAATGAAAAACGAATTAGATGTTTGAGAAAGAGTTGAAGAGGAACGACAACACCAAATTTGGGGCTTCAGCGGTACCCCTGTGGCCAAAACCTTCTCTGAGTTGCTTCGGCTGTCTGTCGAAGCAGTTTGAAATAGTAGCCAGGCCTTAGTTGGCTCCAGTCAGGGCCGATTAGGCTTGGGGTTCTGCTGGTTGTTGTTTGTGCCAATGTGGTAATTCAGAGATTCAGAGATTCACCCCAGTTGGTTAGTTGGCATACGTGGATTATATTAGTAGATCTCATAGTATCATTGTAGCCCATTGTAGGAATCCTTCTCTAATCCAAGCAGCAGAACCAATTTCGGAATCGGTTTCTAGTGCAGGTACTGCAGACAGCAAAAAAAAACTGCGCACTGCGGGTAATGGGTTTGCCTGAGTACTAATGAGAGTATTGACAATGTGGTACTGAAAAAAGACCTCAGTGGTATTGTATGGTTTGAATTTCTGTAATCCCAACATTGTGTAGGATTGATGGGAATAGTTTGTTTGGTGGTGCAACATACCGCAAAGAATGCGGTACATGGACATAAGGACTGGAAGGGGAGCTTTGCCTCAATTCAGGTGATGATAGATGATCTACATGGCCCTGGGAAGCAGTGCAGCAACGGGTCTTCCTGCAACCACTTTCCTGATGTTATTTGTGTGTTTCTCCCGTTTGTTTTTGGTGGGCGATGTGATACGCCCACTATGAATCCCCAATTTGCAATCGTCAACCCAGTCACACAATTGGGTACGGTTGAGAATTAGGTGTACCACATGGGCAGGTTTGCGAAAGCACCACATGGTCTGTCAAACCAGACAACAAAATACTGGGTAGGATACATCATAAATCCTGGCATCACTCTTTTTCAGTGTAGTTCCTGAGGTTTCTTTAGTTTTTTTAAAAGGATATCAGTGTGAAATGAAGACGATATGTTCCGTTGGGTCATTTGCATATCTACCAAGAATCGTTCCCCATACCTGTGGAAGCAGACTGGCGCATGGAAAAGTGAACGTTTGGCCGTCTTGATCAATGACTATATTTGATTTTCCATTTGAGAAGGACCCTGTAGTGCAGGGTTCTCTTGAGACAATTCCATTAGATAAGCAACACGGACATGCCAACCTCAGCAAGTTATATATAGTTGTGTATATATATATATATACATAAATATAGATGGAGGACGATGATATCTCACCTTATCTTCTCGTATCCAACGGACACCATCCCCACCTGGGCTACCTTAGCGTAAGTTCGCCGGCCAGGTAGCGTCAAAGAAGGCTTTACCTCCCTTCCAGAGTCTCCACGGAGAAGATATGGTGTGATTGTCAAGTGATAATCGAATAGTTGGTCAAGGTCCTAATTAAGAACCACTAACTATGGTCTTAAGTTCACCCCAACATGATATTGGGTATTATTAAACATAGATACAATATGGATCAATGTGGCCATTATTCATGGGATAGGAATCGTTGTGAAACTCAATAATACTTGAGATACCTTACACTAATATGCTATACCACCATCTCGATTTGTAGAGCCAACAATAAACCATCTCCAACTTACTAGAAGTGGATGGGATTCGGACGATCCCCACTTGAAGGATTATAGCATTCGTTAATTCGGATATTCATCATATTATCTCAGAAGTGAGGTATGTATGTATAATATATGTATATATATATATATATCAACTATTCCCAGCGATATATATATATATATGCGTATATTATGTATATGTATAGGGGTTAATGGAGGGATAATCATAGATGGCCTTTTCCTGTTGGTTGGTCAATTAATAGAGGGTGAACCATGGTGAACCTCCATTGAAGAATCAAAAGGCAAACGAGAATGAATTGTATCCAAAGTTTGTTTATGCCAAAATAACAGGACAGGTTCATGATGATTTGTTCAACCTAGCCAAAAAAAAAGCACATGGGCCACCTTCTGCAGGCATTGTTTGATGACACAATAATCGCCAGTGTTTGTGCAGAGGACATGTTGGCTTTCACAAATACAAGGTCAAGGTACAAGGAACATTTCAGCTTTGTGAATTTTATGTATTTTTGCTAGGTTTACCCAGATACAACCCATTGTGATAGTTTTTGCTAGTTAGTTTTCCACATACCCATGCAATAATGCTGGCTTGTTAATTGAAGCTATCACCTGATTTCACCAACCATCTGAGTAATTTTTGCGGATTTATGCCTTGTTGAAGGTGATGTCGTGAGGATTCAACCAATCCACCCCATTTCGGTGACTCACCTAATATTAGATGGTTCAGATGCGCTCTTATTAGTTGTTGTTGGTGGTTAAGAAGCTCTATCATGCTCTATCCATAAACCCAAGCCGTATCATGCCCTATCCATAAACCCATGCATTATGACATGGTCCCGGAATTATCCGCATTTCGCCGCATTTTGCTAGTTGGATACAATTTTTTGCCGCTGAAAGCACCATTTCCGATGCTTATACCCACCATCTATTGGGGTTTGGGGGGTGTTATCCAAGTATATTCCTGTACATCCATCAAAATCTGTTGGTTTCATACCACCGTTTGTGCTGGTGAAATCAATCATGTACAGCATGATAGATCCCCATGTTCTTCCCATGATTCCCAATTACATCCCACTACTATATCCCAATATCAAACAGCCTTGATTCTCAACTCATTTTATCCGCACTTTTTTCGATTCCCAATGAAACCCTCCATCAAAATCCCATGAAATCCGGGTGTCTTGGACCATGTCGATCTCAGGAAGGTCTTCTTGGAGGCGCCTGAGGATTTGAGTGCAGAGGATGTGCAGAGCCACCTGGATAGAAAAACTGCACAGTGGGGCGATTCAAAACACAACGTAGATCACAAATTACAAAACACATCAAAACACTATGTATATTGCAATATGATGATATAATTGGCAACCCCATTGGATTTTGTGGACTTGGATACCTAAACCATGCATGCAGGCAAGCAAAGACTGACTTGCTTGGATCGAATTCACTGTTTGAAGGTTCAAAACCTGCACAAAACCGTCATTTGCATAATTTCAAATTTATAAGGATATTTCGAAACGTGGGTTTCACGGACCAACAAAATGTGGAGAAATATTTATATATACATGTAGGTACTGGTAACGCCTGGGCTTTTGGCCAGGCGTCGCATCGTAGGCGTAGAGGGGTATCCGTTGATCAACTAAGCTGGAAAAAATCCGTAGAAATTTTGATCAATTTTGCATCTAGAGTTTGTTTTTAAGGGTGGTTTTGAAGGTTTCAGGTTCAGAATGTTCAGGTTCGAGAATCTTTGTGGGTAACTGAGAAATCCCGGCAAAATCCAAGAACTATTTTACATTAGAAATGGCATAGTTTTCTTGTTTATGTGGTTTCTTGACACAGACATACACACATATATGTAGTAATACACACATATGTATATATACATTGATAGAATGTCTAACATATATTTGGTGTTTACCAAACATCTTTGTTACCTCAACAGCCTCCAGGACCGAAGAGTCTAAGAGGATCCAACCCAGCGCCGGCGCTGAGGCATGCAGGAGAGCCGGGAGGGGCAGGAGATCAGCGTGGAGATGCCGGAGCAGGTGGTGGATGCGTCGCTTGGATGTGGCTTTGGACTCTCTCTCTCTATAGATATAATAGTAGTATGTAATATATGTAAATATAATAGATTATAATAGTATGATTATGTATAATATATACAACATCTATTGACTGAGATATCGTGATATATTATGATATCTCCATCTTATTTCCCATTTGTTGAAGAGGTATTTTTCCCGGGGTTGATTTGACCAAAAAGATCAGGATTTTACCAGCAAGTGACTGAGACGCAAAGATGGGAATTTGATGAAACAATGATGGGTTCGCCAACCAATAATGGGTTTAACCAGGAAAGAATAGGGTCTAATCAACACACATGGGGAAACACACCCACAAACACAGTGGTATAAAAACTCCAAAATAGGATTTTAATCAAACAAACCATAGTATGTCTCATTTCCCACCAGCATTGACTTTGTGGCTTTCAGCAACGGCCTAAGATCACAAAACACCCTTCCCTTCAACACTGACTTGTTCCCCGGAAACAGCCAGGTAGATTTTCTTGAGACCGATGTTTCTTTCTCGTTCTATTTTAGTTCAATTGTTATTTTTAGAAGATAGATCGATATATATATATATATATATCGATAGGCAGATAGTGGAAATCCATGTGTCCACGTCATCGGGTGTCTTCCAAGACATTGCTGCTCTCCATTGCTTCCACTGCTCCAAGGTTTCCGCCCATCTCCTCCTTTGAGGACCTGCAAGGCCTGAGGGATGGGTATGATATATTTACATTTTTAAATGTTATAGTAGAATATGCACATAATATATATATATATATTATTGATATACTTAAAGTGTTATTTTATATCTATATCTAAATATATATATATATATACACATGATATACAGACTGAACCACACCTTCTAGGATGTGAGATAGATGGATGGATAGTGAGATAGATGGATGGATTTTTGCATTTTCACCATGCAGGTGTCCAACTTCTCCATTAATTCATGGTTTCTATAAACGGTGGATGGTGGGGGTTGGAAAAGAGGGCAATTGATTAACCCCCAAAAGATACCCTGAATTTGACCTTACTGAAAAGGAAGGTTGTTTCTGGGTGGGTCTGGGTAGATCCCAAAAAGGAGCTTCCAACAGTCATTCTCCGGTTTGAGGCTGATTGTTGCTTCTGAGGTGATTATGTTTGCGGAGAGATTGTTGTAACAGAGATCATTGAGTCTTGCCATGTTTCCCGATTTTATCCCGTTCAGTCATCCACTTAAAATATTCTTGATGTTTCGATGCCACCGCCTGCATAGCATCCGTTTACCCACAAGCTTGAAGATTGGTGTTTTAGTCGTTTTAAAGAACCCCTAGCAGGTGCTTTTTCATTAGGTTGAACGACCACTGGATTTTGGAAATCAGCATGTATGTGAGCGTTTGTTACCCTCCTCCCTGGCCTGCATGACCATATGGCTGGCTGGTCCCACATAATTATCATTGTCGATTCATTTCATGTCCGGTTGGTGATCCCCATATGGTTGTTGATTGATCCACGCATTGTTGCTTCGGACACATCAATTTGCGGATTCAAGGCACCTCCCACATGGATTACAACATCATTTGGCTTGGTTCAACACCCTCATATATCTATATAACATATATATATATATAGACATATATATATATATAGTTATATAAATATATATGTAAGTAAGTATGTATATATATATATATATACATATGATCTAGGTTTGTAGGCTCCCCCCTTCCCCCCCACCCATGGTCATGGTTGGTTGGGTACCCCCGTGGTAGTGGCTGTTGTGGTGGGGGGCTGACCTGAGGCATCCTTCCAGACTATGCCTACGAGGGTCTGAATGCCATGGGCATCGAGGTGCCGATGCCCATCCAGGCCAGCTGCCCGGGATTCCCAATGGGAAGATGTGGGAAATCCAAGGTTAGTCTGGTCATATATTAATGGTTTTCCATGGTTATGGTGGTGGTTCATGATGATTAATGGTTATCATATGGTTAGTGAATGTTAGTGATTTGGCCAATTACTATGGTTATCTATTGTGAATGATGGCAATTGGGGCACACCAAAACTAAACTATGGGTCATATATGTTGGTTTACCCCAATTACTAAAATGGTTGTATTCCCATACTCGATAATGGTAGTGGTAATGATACATCTTTTGGAAAAAAACCATACAAATAGTACGCATGTGGCTTATCCCAGTTGATCATTATGAAACACATGTTGATATATCCAGTTGGGGTTGATTGACACCATTTATTTCTGGTACCCTTTTGTAATCAAACATGGCTAGCTGGAGAATGCCACATTTGTAGGTGAACTTGCTTTTTAACATGCCTATTTACAAGGGATTTCAAGTGCATATGCAATTGCTGGGTTCCGCAGCCATTTGACTGGCCAGTGCAACCAACGTCATATTTGGGTTTTGATGCATAAAGGAGGCTTTGTTTTCCAGGGCATGGGTAAGAGCCATAACATGGTTGAGTGCATGTTTTCCTGGGCAGTCCCTTCTCTTGCATTGGCAGAGAAGCACCATCCCACTTCCATGCGATGTTTTGGAGTCCCGAAATTTAGACCCTCAGAGTTCTCTGCGATGGATGAACAATCCCGAAAAAAAACATGCTGATGATGTTTACGGTTACATTGTTGTCATCATTCTTTGTAAGAACGGTGTCTGGTTTGAAGGTTGATTTCCTCATCCTTCTGTTGAATACTTTTGTTAATGTTTTTCCCTTCTTGTTGCTGCTGCTACTTCCGCCGGTGTCTTTGTTTGACTCTTTCTTCCTGGTCTCAAAATACACCAGGCCCAAGCTATTCCGCTGCTCGGCTGGGGTTGACCGTGGTACTTGCAGGGTTTACATTCGAGCCATTCATAATACCCTTATTGATTGGTCATTGTAGTCGATTGTTACAGCCAATAGTATGTGCCCCAAGCCAGCAAAAGGAATATCTAGGAACCAACCACTAAAATGCGATTAGATGGGGTATTTATATGGTTTGACCATGGAAACAATAGAGCCACAAATTTGCGTCTTAGCATGGCCAAGTAGCCGATGGGGAACCAGAGATGTTGTTTCTTTCTGTAAAACATCCCAATGCTCAAAGGGGGTTTGTCGAAAACATGTGGAACACCTAATCCTTTGCCCTATTTTGAAACAAATCCAAACAGAACCTTTGTAGAAACTAGTTGGCACTTGCGAGGGCGGTAGTCTAGGGAACACCAACATGGAACTGCCGATGCAACCCTCAATAAACGCGTTCAATGACAATGCGTGATTTTCCTTCCTTGTTTCGATTGCATTTTTGCACTCTCTCGCTGTGAAGACATTCATTGATATTCGTTGTTGTTTGGCAAAGGATTGTGATGCAATCATCCCATAAGATTCCAATAGTTGCTGCTGGTGCAATTGTCGTTTCCGTGGCTTTATATACCTTCAGCATCAGTGTAAAGGGTCAGTTTGCGATCATCCCCACAAACAATCGAATTATTTGATTTGAAGTATAGGATGGGATTTAATTCTTTCAACCCTTTACTACATTACTTGTGAAGACCTTGATGGGTTCAAGAACCGATATGTGTTTCCGATTAAATTAAGAATCATGTTTATACAGTAGCAATATAGCAATCGTAAGCACAACAACAATAGCAATATTGATAATGATAATAGTTTTAAGATCAGTTGTCACAATAATGAACCAAAATGACAAGGTCTGATAAACACCATAAGGATAGTTATGCTATGTTATGATGATTGTTGTTTTAATCATAGATATTACAACAACTATCATAACTATCATAGCTATCATGACTATCATAGCTATCATACTCAATAGCAACTATTGTTATCATTTCAAGATATTTCAAGTACTAATATTATCAACTATAATCAATTATATTATCCCCTTAATGTCGCTTTATAACTACTGTAATATGTCGCTCTGGCGCCCCCAGGATGGCCCTGGCGGGCCTGGACGTAGTAGGCATCGCCAAGACGGGCAGTGGCAAGACCTTGGTGCCTTGGTGCGCGGTGGGTGGCTGGCTTTCGGGAATTGGGTGAATTCCTCTTCATATTAACATTCATGTTTTTTTTATACTTATCTTGATGTTTCTTTATGTTTCTTGTTTAGGGATGTTTAGGGGAATTCTACGGTGATTGGGATTGTTTTCCGAATTCGATGGGATGTCATGGTGATTCATTTTTTTTTATAAAGACATTAAAAAAACGGATTTAGTGGGATTGAATGAGATTTTAATGGGAGTTTTATGATGATGAATAGGGATTGAACCGACAAATGTGGAGAGATTAGTGGGCAATACCCTCGGGTAATTTAGCAATTTACTATGGTATGGATGGGCCGTTTGGCTGGATAATTTTGCTTTACCTGTCAAAGATTGTGATTGTCCATAGCAAACTGTTCAATTGCCAGAGGGAAGTGGAATGACCACTCCAATTTAGGTGGGATTTGTTTATGGGGATAGAGGATACATATAGTTGATTTGGAATTTGTGGTTTATCCATTCCACATGTGGATTCAACCAACAGAAAGTGGTGCTTGGGTAGTTGACTTGCAAAAACAATGATTCATCCACCAAAAGAAAGAGCAGCAAAACCAGCAAACATGATGATTTACTAACACGACTTGTGAAGACAATTCGCAAAGACATGCAAATGTTGTATTGTATCCACCAAACCCATTGGGACATAACTTTGATATGACCAGCAAACATGGTGGCAAGTCAAAAATATACTTAATCTAAATTGTGATGAGTCCATTTGTTCGATCGCCATTATCCGCTATCCATGGAACTGACTACTAGGAGCTGGTGATTTACCATCTGGTAATCCAACATAGCCATAGAAATTTGCCCGGTTTTAGATATTAGATATGGTGGGTTTTCCATATCTATGCTACATGATATCATATAGTGATGTTGATTCCCAATTACACCACGATCATGATATAACATTTATGTAGTGACAATGGTGATGCAACATGATGTGTTAGTCAAATAAACTGACAACTTATATAGTCATCAATAGTCACTAACACATCACAACATTCTCTGACTCTTCGGTCTTCGGAAGTTTCCCAAGGCCTACGTGCTGCCAGCCTTGGCCCACCTCGAGGCGCAAGCGCCCAAGGCCAAAGGTGCCGGGACGCCCTTGGTCCGGCACCTCAGACGGTCACGGTGACGGTGGCGGCAGAGGAAAGCCATGGGAAACATATGGTGAAAACCAAGAGTTAGTGGTTTCATGGGCTTCCATAAATGGCACATGTTTGAAATGGTTGTTTATTCTACAATTATGTATATAATGTTCTGTGGTTGATGAGCAAAGCAATATGATGATGTGGAAAAAGGATGGTTTTATCCATCTCTATGACAATTGCCGTGAGGGCAAGTACAAAAAATGCGGGGTGGGTTATTGGCATATCAAACCAATGAACTGGATTTTGATGGTGGATGGGTTTGTCAAAAGACAATGGGAAAACCGCTCGAAACCGAGTGGTTTGCCATTCTCTCAGTGATTTGATGGCAGCCATAGATTGGGGTCACCATTTCTGGACAAGAAACGGAATATGAGTCAAAATGTGCCAAAAATGGCTGTTTTGATACTCCAACTGGCCAAATTTGTGGGTTCATTGGTACCCTAATTGTGACTGATACCCACCCGGCCGAGAGAAAACTTGGTGGATGGTGGTGATTTTCAGCCAAAATGGAGATTTCGCCAATTGTAAGCATGAACATGGGAATTCGACAAGCTATGAATGTCCAAAGGCTTTATCAGCCAATCTTGGAATGTAACCAATCACAAATCGTGCTTTGACCATCCAAAGTGGGGAATTCAGCAAAAGCAGTAGTGCTGCTACCGATAAGGAGACTTAAGCAAACATATTTCAGTGGAGATTGGTGATGCCTTGTTATGTATGAAGCAAAATTCACCAACCGAGTACTTTCACTTGCTGGAAAAGTTCCGTGAGACAAATGTGAGGGAGAGGCCGTCAGAAGCCAGGCAATTCGATTGGAGCCTTGTGGAAGCTCAAAAGACAGGATCTAGAGAAGGACAGGAGTTGATTGTATGCTAGGGGTGCGAAGAAGACTTTATGGACTACTATATGACCAAAGCTCCTCTGCTTCAAGCCCCATATTTCGAGGATTCCTTCACCACCCTGGCATTTCAATTTCAGTATATCTTGAATGATATTGTTGTGGTCATATTGGATTTACCGAATCTGAAAGATTAGGATGTTACATTTTACTTTTTTTTAACTGACAACTTGGAGCATGTTGCTGTATATTTACAGAAGACCCCCCAACAAAGAGAGAGAAAAGGCGAACTTCATTACTATGTTTGAATTGGATCTTCTGAAATTCTATGTTTTCACTATTTTGGATTGGGATGTATTACTAGCATCTATTTTTCTTGTACAAGGTGGTGCCCTCCTTATACAAGTTGAATCCCCATTAGCTAGTTCCGTATATGTATCATTCATAAACCCTAGTTATTGGAGTTATGTTTGCCAACTTAGTGATTCCGAACTGGGGCACCACCTTGTAGGTTTGCTATAAAGCCCTACAAACATCTACAAACAAAATATTATAGTGAAAACACATTAAACACATGTGAATTACTACTTGATCATAGAATCGGATCTTGTTTAGGATCAACTATAGAATTGGCAATCCATAGGCCATCCTATAAGGACAATCATAAATAGATATAATTAGATGTTAGTCGTATCGGTAGATATCGGTAGTAGATCCCATGAAATGCCCAAGGCCTTGGTCCTGGCGCCGACGCGGGAGCTGGCGGTGCAGATTGCCGACATGGCCAAAGCGGTGCCAGTTGGATGGGGACAGATGGGGACAGCGATATATCAACCCATTCTAATTACCGGTTGTAGTGGTTGAAAACAGATACTTTGATTGTAAATCATGACCCATTCTATCTGTTTGAACATGAAATAGACCCGTAGTTGATGATTGATGATAGAGTTTTTCCAAAGAACCATCAGATGATACACAGCCATATCAACTAGAAACACAGAAAAACATGAGTATCATCAGCCATAGGTTGGAGATGTTGGATTGTTCGACAGTTGGCTGATGATATTTTTTCAACTAGATACAACCACCAAGTGTGATAGAAACAACCATTAGCTATGATGGTTGATGAAACAGAACAAACACATATACATTCTATACAAATGTAATCGTCAACCATCATCAGCCAACCAACCAACCAACCAACCAACCAACCAACCAACCAGCCAGCCAGCCAGCCAGCCAGCCAGACAGCCCACCAACCAACCGGGTCGGGTCCTCCCCGTCACCTCAGGGCTTGTGGGCCCGTAGAGCCCGTAAGGGCCCGTAGAGCCCGTAGGGCCCGTAGATAAGGGCCCGTAGAGCCCGTAAGGGCCCCGGGCCCGTAAGGCCCGTAGGGCCCGTAAGGCCCGCAAGGCCCGCAAGGCCCATAAGGCCCGTAGAGGGGTGTAGAGGCCCGTAGAGACCATAATGCTATTGCCAGAGTGTTCCAATTTCAACTCTGTCACTTCTTCCGACGTCATTGTGACATTCTATTCACCATTCTTTCTGGCATCTCGTTGCTGACGCCGTGTCCTNTCTTCCGACGTCATTGTGACATTCTATTCACCATTCTTTCTGGCATCTCGTTGCTGACGCCGTGTCCTGGCGCCTGTGCGTATTTTGCACATTTCTGCATTTTGACTCATTATGTATGTTTTTGGGGTGGGGTGGGGTGGGTTGGGGCGGGAGTGATAACGTTCTTGGCTGTGCGTTCTGGATGTTACGTTGTTGATATGTTGAAGTAACTTCTAGCACGTTTTGGAAGGAACTTCAAGGCTAAGTCCAAGGGACATACGTAGGTCAATCCACACCTGAAGCAACGAGTGCTTCAGTGGTTGTGGCGACGCTATCAAGCAGTCGATGATACATTGACACCGAGCCAACTGTGTACAGCTTTGGGAAAATTTTACAAATTGGGACCATGAAAAAACACTGATGCGCCGCGGCACACAGGCACTTCGGCACGGCGTGACCTACATTCTATTCACCATTCTTTCTGGCATATAGTTTGCTAATTGTTGTTTGTTAGGGAGCGTCAGTGGGCACTGCCGGACTTCAACCGCGAGCCCCAGATCGCAGTGGGCACTGCCGGACTTCAACCGCGACNTTTGCTAATTGTTGTTTGTTAGGGAGCGTCAGTGGGCACTGCCGGACTTCAACCGCGAGCCCCAGATCGCAGTGGGCACTGCCGGACTTCAACCGCGACTGCCAGATCGCAGTGGGCACTGCCGGACTTCAACCTGTACACATGCCAGACTGAATGCCAG
>BGPT01003128.1:18943-33179 GCA_003297045.1 Symbiodinium sp. clade C Y103 | reverse complement strand
GGGGAAGAGCAGATGCAAGATCCAGAACTCCCAAAGGGAGAGGAAAAAGCCGGTAGCTTCCGCAGTCCGAAGGCACTCAGAAAACCTGGTGTCCTGAAAAGCCACAAGCTATGTACAGTAGCATATGAGAGAGTGCACGCGGACCCTGAAAAAGCATGCTTAGCTGGCACATAGGGTAAACTCGTGATTCGGTAGACCGTAAGAGTGACGTAAGCAGAGAGTTGATTTTGGGTGCACATCATTTCTGCTGGCTCGAAGTTGCACGTTTCCTGCACGTTTCCTGTGTTCCTCATTCCTCAATCTTGGTGCTATGGACACCAGCCCTATCCTTGACGTTTCGCACTCCCCTTCTTAACCTTGAGTGCTCGATCTTCTCCCCTTCCTCCTGTCCCTTCTCCTTTCTCATTCCTTCTCGTCCTTTTCACTCCTCTCCTGCCCTTTTTGCTTGTGTTTGTTTGGTTTGTTTTGTTTGCCTGGTTGGGGGGATTGTTTCTAGTTAAAGAAACTCCGGAGCCGGTTAGCTTGTGCCAAAGTGCACGTAGGCAGCCATGGAGCGCGATCATCAACGTGAACCCCACTTGTCCTGATCTGACAAACGAACTGAACATCCGCGGCGATTCTGGTCACATAAGAGTATGCAGAAGATTGAAGAGAGATGTAGACCAATTTGCCAAAACGAAATACTTCACATGGGGAGATTGCCCCTCCGCTCGGAAGGGGGGTGGCATACATTCGATCAAGTTCGATCAAGTAGCACTTACTTCCGAANGCCAAAACGAAATACTTCACATGGGGAGATTGCCCCTCCGCTCGGAAGGGGGGTGGCATACATTCGATCAAGTTCGATCAAGTAGCACTTACTTCCGAAGGGAAGAGCACCTCACCTATGTGTGCTGACAAAACAAAGGCTTCTTACTTGTGGCTCGGAGGCGGCAAGTCCTAGCTAACCCCAGCTAGTGCCGGTAATGCAAAACATAAACGTATTTGCAGAAGCACCCAGGAGCCAACAATCTAAACAGCAGCATCCGAAAGAGGAAAACACCTCACTAAGGTTTGCAGAGAAAATANCAAAACATAAACGTATTTGCAGAAGCACCCAGGAGCCAACAATCTAAACAGCAGCATCCGAAAGAGGAAAACACCTCACTAAGGTTTGCAGAGAAAATACAGCCCTAGTGCTTGTGGCTCGGAGGCGGCAAGTCCCGGCATACTCCGTAAGGTGGGGCCAAGAGAATTAAACTTGCTTGTTACTCGGAAGTTGCAAGGCCCAAAACCTCCTGTCTCTAGCCTAGTAAGGGAGAATCCACTCACCAAGCTGAATCAGCCCAAGATGATCTCCTCACCCATACTTTAGGCTATCTGAGAGGCCCAATAGTGTCAAAGACTTCGCAATACCCTCGGTTCTGTTGCTGACCTGGGGCAATCTTTCAAGCTTCCANTCACCCATACTTTAGGCTATCTGAGAGGCCCAATAGTGTCAAAGACTTCGCAATACCCTCGGTTCTGTTGCTGACCTGGGGCAATCTTTCAAGCTTCCATAATTCCTTTTTCTTGATTCAAAGCAGTGAATTTCTAGTACCCTGTCAATCCATTCCCAATTTTCCCAATTTTTTTTCCATACTGATGGCTTCTTCATTGGTCGGACTTCCCAATGATTTGCCTATAGTTGCTTGTTGGCTAACGCTCCCTACCCTTGCATCGCTACATCGTGTAACAAGGTAGTAAAGCAATGGTTACTGTCTATAGTGCATCCAGGGATTACTTCGCGATACCAGTACAATGCACCTCCCCCTGGGGGGGGGCTCTTCAATACCACAGAAATGAGTCCTATACACATGGGAACACATGGACTCTTCCTCTACACCAAATAAATGGTGAACTTGGTGAAAGCCGTTCAGCTTTCTTACAATTTTCAAGTGACCCCATTGCCCCGGCGACATGATGACTGGGAGCATCGCTTTCGGTTGTCGGTATTGTTCGCAGTATGCCAGTCTGAGTAATCTTTGGTCGGCTGCATTTGCTTAAGCTTGTGGACCACATCACTGACTTGTCGGACTACTTTATTCTGAGTATTCTGGCATTGTATGGCATTTGGTGGCGATTACACTACCTCCTTGCAGGCCTGTACTGAGAGTCGGGCGCTAGGTCATTTCCATTTTGGTTTCACTGGTGTTTACTTCAACTGACAAGTGACACAGGCAACTGACAAGTGACACAGGCAACTGACAAGTGACACAGGCCCTGTGCCAGCGTGCGCTTCTTCTGAGCAAAAAAAAACGGCCGAAACAATAAACATGACAAATGCAAACTCCAAATCAAAGTTTTAACTGTTTGAGTGCTTTCAGTTTTAAATTGACAGGTATGTATGTCAAAGAGTTTCACCACATGAATGTCAGTTGAAACCTTAACCGTGTTGCCAACCATGTTCAAGGGTGAGGTGGGCGGGTAGGTCTAAACTGGATCCATGGACAATTCCTGTCCCACCCCTGAGTCTCCATGGGGTGTTAGCCAGTCCAGCTGGAAAAGCATTTCCCTTTTTGTTTCAAACTTCCTGAAGGAAACCTATGCCGCCAGAATGGACTTGGATAAATCTTTCAAGGCCCGTGGGGAGGTCAAACCGGTCGAAACTAGACTTGACCCCGGACCACAAACAAGAGCGTGAAAAGTCAGGTAGCATCTGTTGTGCGCACATCCAATCAGTTCATTTGCTGAAGCTGTCGATTTTATTTGTGCCTTGTTTGATTTTTGGAGTTGGTGCATTTGATTTTTGTTTGGCGATGTTTTTCGAAATTTACGGCGAAGGCGTTCGACGATTGCGCGGCGTATGAGGGACTTAGGAGCATAATATATGTGCAGACTTTGGATATGGTATAGGAGAACGTTTCGACTGCGGCCACGGTGATCCAGGTCTTCAATCGAGCCACTGATAGTTGGCAACCTATCTGAACATTGCTGACTTGAAGAAGAAGATAGCGGAAAGACATCCTACTATGTGCGCAGTCAGAACCCAGTTGTTCCACAAAGCCAACATCCTACACGATGAAGAAAACATCTCAGACTATCCAGATATCATAGAAGAAGGAGTACTATGTGTGGAGTCTCCAGCCAGGGCACCCACAAGAGCGGAANATCCTACACGATGAAGAAAACATCTCAGACTATCCAGATATCATAGAAGAAGGAGTACTATGTGTGGAGTCTCCAGCCAGGGCACCCACAAGAGCGGAAGGCCTCATTTTGCATCATGCCCTAGCTGATCACCACAAAGAACTTGTACTTCAGATGCTTAGGGAAGGCATCCATCCAGGGCCCCTTATATCATCAGATGATGGGGCCACNGCATCATGCCCTAGCTGATCACCACAAAGAACTTGTACTTCAGATGCTTAGGGAAGGCATCCATCCAGGGCCCCTTATATCATCAGATGATGGGGCCACGCACAACCTCCTTCAAGCAGCACTCGTTGGCGACTTCACCTATGATGGGCAGGCAACCATGGACAACCCCTACCCACAGCTCACAAAAGTCTTGATTGACGCCAGAGCAGAGGTGAACCTTATTGATGACAGCGGCATCACTCCCCTTATCTTAGCTACAACCATGGAGTATCCCNAGCAGAGGTGAACCTTATTGATGACAGCGGCATCACTCCCCTTATCTTAGCTACAACCATGGAGTATCCCGATGGCATCCGCATGTTACTCAATCACCGGGCTGACCAGAATCTGACTGATCAACTGTATGAAGAGGCGCCGTTGCATTATGCTATACAGCACAATAGTGAAGCATGTGTACAGTCTTACTAGAGGGGAGAGCCAATCCACTGCTCTATAGTGAGACCTCAGAGCAGTTAACCCCTCGGGAATTAGCTGAGTATAGGTACAGATTCCGGATGTGTTCGCAGCTCATTCACCGCCTCCTGACCTCGACAAGGTAAAAAAGGGGACATGCTTTGAAGATCCAAAGTAAGCTGTGTGGTATTGTTGTCAAGCTAAAATGCTGAACTTACTACATGGCTAGAGAAACCTAATGACCCAAAATAATACACGTAAAATACACGACTGTAGGCGGGTCTCACACGCAAAATCTTTTACCTGCTGAAGTGACGTGAAATGGAGTCAAGTATGGAATTATGCAGCTTTGGCTCATTAAGTCCTTTACTTACCCGATATCGATATAGTCAACCACTTAGCAAGAGTTGCAAAAGTTGTTGAATTTTCCTTGACCTTTTCAACAGCAATTGATACTTTCTTCCTCCCATAGAAGCTCATACCGTAAGTAAGAAAGTAGGAATGGTAATCATGATAAGTAGGTCAACCAGGTTGCTCGGAGGTTGCCTGGATATCCAAGCTTGTCAGCCAAGGAAACAGGATAGTCAACAGCATAGTCAACCAACCAGCAAAATTGCTGAGTTCTTTTTAGATCTATTTAACAGGAAACTCAATACCTTTGCCATGCGCAAAAAGAAAGAAACTCATGCCATGTGTAAAAGTAAGAACGGTAGTCATTCAAAATAGTTTAACTAGGTAGCTCGGAGGCTGCCTGGGTATTAAAGTCTGCCAGCCATGGAAACGGGATTCCCGGTGACGCAGAGGCAAAATCCCGAGTGGCTCATGGAGGTTGATCACATTACATGTGACGATACAATGCAGCCGGATCAACTTGACCAAGTACAAATTGTTGTCGGCGGAAACCCAGTTACAGTCTACCACCTCCCAATAGCTCAAGGTGACCAGTTAGCTACTATCCACATTCTTCACAGCCCTAGTATGACGCAAGGAGCGAAACCCATTGTGCCGACTGGATGGGCTGAACTTGCATACTTTCCAGATGAACTTNGCTACTATCCACATTCTTCACAGCCCTAGTATGACGCAAGGAGCGAAACCCATTGTGCCGACTGGATGGGCTGAACTTGCATACTTTCCAGATGAACTTGACAAAACAGTGCGGTGTGGTACGAGCCTCATTCGCATCACAGAAGGGCAACATCACTTGGTACATGAGTCAGGCTTAGTAGTGTACGGAGCCAACAAAAGACTTCGGTGCAAGCTCGCAAGACTGCTGAATAGTGAAGTATGGTTCAATAGCCGGAGGAAAATTNGAGTCAGGCTTAGTAGTGTACGGAGCCAACAAAAGACTTCGGTGCAAGCTCGCAAGACTGCTGAATAGTGAAGTATGGTTCAATAGCCGGAGGAAAATTACGTCCTTTGAAAACACGAACACTACTACATCCTTTGAGGCCATACCGTTTATGGCCTGCGGTGACCTAGGATACCAGGAGGGGCCACACACCCTGGACACCATGGACGAACAAATTTCACCAAAAAGAGTCACGCTTCCTACAGGGGACTTTAGCAGTCCATATATTTGGGCAGCCAAAGTGATGTTTGATGCTTTGACGGCTTTACAGCAATCAATACAGAGAGCAGAACTGTTGCTGAACACCATCGAGCAACCTGAAAGCAATACTCAGAAGGCAGCGCTACAGGACATTAAGAAAGACCTCGAAAAATCCAAGTCAGGGGTTGATTTCCTCTTGGGACAGTTTACACACATCGCTCAAAGGGGCAGCTGTGAGGTCATGCTTGACGTTTAGAGGAGGTGTCTGGTAGCCACCTGATCGAAAAGATCAGGCTCGACGTCCAAACCCATCGAACATGAACATCATGCCGGGGCCGAAAAAGAAAGAGAGGCGCCAAGTCCTCGGCATCTCGACACTTTGGTGAAATTTCCGCATTGGTTGCGTACATTCGGAAAGCAAAACTTAACCAAAAGCAGCAGGTGAATCTTCTCCTGCGCACATTCTTAGGCATATACAACTCGTGTGTCTTGGCTCAAGAAAGGCTGTTTGAAGATCGTCACTCAAATATACTTTGATATACTTAAACTCATTCCAATAGTCCACTCTAAACGAATTGCTAATTAACCTGATGAACCTACACAACCCAAAAAAGATTTTAATATTATAGGGCCAACCAGCAGTCACCTGTAGCAGAGCAATGGAACGAGCCCCAGACCTACCGCTGGCACAAAGGGCTGCTACCCTGTCAAGCCACCTCGGGGCGCTACTGGATCTGCATGGACAACTTCATACGGAACTCCATCTCTTAAGCGAAGAACGTATCCTTTACCCAGAAGTACAAGATGCCTTAACGACAGCCTCCCAAGCTATCTTAGCTGCAGTGGTGCAGCTGAGAGATCGAAGAGACGATATGAATGCCATCGTGGAAAGACGACAAATACAACTTATCGGGGCCAGCCAACGCCTTCAACCAAGTCCTACACTATCTGTCAGCAGACTCCAGCGGCATGATCAGAACCAAGCAAGTCAAACGAGTCGAGGAAGTCAGGGAGGGATCCCAGAAAGTGAAGCGGCCACCCAACCAACAGTGGAACCTGATGCTGAACTGGCGATCCTACCCTTTGCACCTGCCCCTTGCGCCAAGGCGAAAGTCACGTCCACAATCAGTGCAGAGCCAGAGACCCAAAGCTCTCCTGGGGTACTGGGGGTTAGGGCTAAGCCGCTGATGACGATAGTGGAACGTAGTCGCCTTTTCATAGCCAGGGCAGAATCCACCTCAGGATGAGCATAGATACCCCGGAGTAGTCACATGTACAGCTCATCAAAAGAACTTTGTTGTCAGGCAAAGCGCCAACAAGCGCCAACCAAAAAAAAAGCGCGAGTGCGATGCCTTGAGCAATACTGATACCAAAACCCATGCAGCATTGCAGTAACCACATCCTGCATTAGTTCTCATTGCGTTGCAGTGAAACCACAGCCCAGACGGCAAGCATTGATTGATTTTATTCGATTGGTGGCTCAAAAGGCAGGAGTTGACCATATCAATACCTACCCAGGCTGCTCGGAGGTTGCCCGGATTGATTAGATAGAACCGAATCATGCCAAACAACTCCCTGCCAAAAAGAGGAAAACAAGGCCCGAGGGCAACTGAAGCTACCTTAGACGCACTCTGCACATGGGGTGCGCCGATGCAAACCCATACTGTTGTGAAAGTTCGGGAGCGCCAAGCAATCCTTGAAATGAGAAAGCGGCTACTGGAATTGATGGATGAGGTTAAAGCATTCCTGATTTCCTGCACTGAGACTTGTCAAAAGTATAATCGCACCATGCCAGGAGAATTGGATGATCAAATTTGTAAACTGATACGCAATCTAGATATGCTTCAGTGTTTGCTTCCCTCGATGCTGTCAATGCCAGGGACCTTTGAGGTACTTACCATGACCGGGATAGAGGAGGCGCTTGGTGAGCACTAGACAGCAGTATTAAATATCAGGCAGCGGATCAGGCTAGTCAAGTAAAATGTAAAGTAATTGGAAAACCCCCTGTCAGTTACACCGCAGTTTTGATTGAAAACACTCTGGTGACAGGGACGGCATTAAGGCCTCACATCCTGACAACTGCCTTGGAGCGGATCTCAGGCGAAATAAAAAGAGCTCGAATGCAACCGCTCTGTGAGTGGCCACCTGCCTGTTCAGCACTTTAGTCATTCAGGCATGTATGAAGCAAGCAATATCCTTTTTGCCAGTTACTTAGTAACGCAGCCATTTGATCTCCAAAACCGGAAGCTGCTCGGAGGTTGCTCCCGCAACGACTCTGCCTGTACTTCACTATTCCAACGCTCAGTAAATATAGGGCAATAACCCATGGCAGGCATCCTGAGCCCTAGAGAGAGAAGCTGGCTACCGACCCCGCCGCATACCCCTCAGGATAGATGGAGACTACTGCAATCGCACCTGGATAGTCTCCATGATACTCTCATGAGCATCACTGTCCTACTTGATCTTCGACAAGAAACCCCTCTTGGGTACTACCTCGAAGACACGGAGGAAATTGAAAAGAGTAGAAGCCACTTGAGTGCAGCCGTCAAGCTTTTAGAACTACAAGTGGAATTAGCCAAATGTCGAAGCGACGAGGCACAAAATGATGACTATGGTGCAGAATTGCAACGTCTTGCCCACGACGTGCTAGACTCACGGGAACCAGGATGTCTATCCGCTAACCCGCATTGGCCGCTTTGGGCAGCCGGCATGAGAGACTTTATTCTCAACCAGACTGCCCGGCGACAGAAGGTTTGTGTGGCATGCAATGGAGCTGTGGAAGAGCAAGGCAAAATCCATGTTTGCCCGGTATGCAGAAGAACATTACAAGCCGAAAAGAAACCTCCTTTAAAGTGCTCTGCAAAAAGATGCNTTGCCCGGTATGCAGAAGAACATTACAAGCCGAAAAGAAACCTCCTTTAAAGTGCTCTGCAAAAAGATGCACCATCTTGACGCCGGCCGGCTTGATCATTCTATGGCTGCTAGTTCAATCTGATTGTCCGCCGCAACCCTGTAAATATGACGAAAAGTGGGCTGCACAGGCTGCCCAATCAGCGGTTGTCTGTTTCGCGCACTTCATCCATGACAGTGAACCAAGAGCGATCCACTGCCGTCATGCTTGTCCAGGAGATCGAGGTTACTGGCTGCCAAGCACCAGGTCTTCCACACTACATCTGATAGAGCCCGAAAACAGCAAAATGCTGAACAGCCTTGACTAAGTCAGTCAATATCCTAAAAATAAGTGTACAGAGCGAGTAGAGCAGGGCAGCGAGAATAGGCGTATTACCTGGGAGGAATAAAAAGCAAAGAGCGTGCCTAATCCTTGTTTAAAAGAGTGCAAAACTCAAACACATTACCCGGTCAGCACAGATTCTCGTACTATTCCAGGAATACAAAAATGTGCCCTTACTGCCTGGTCACTCTTTTTAGCTCAAACCAAGAAGAACCCAGTGGCAGTCATGCAATATTTCAATTAAGCTATTGTAAACCATTGTGATAATAGAGATCCCTAACCCGCAGGTTGCTCGGAGGCTGCCCGCGACGTATGGTGAGTATCACCAACCGCTTCCTCATTAAAGTAGTGGATACTATGGAGCAAGCTATATAATGGAGAAAGCGAGCTATCCCTCCACAGCCTGTAAGCATAAAATATTGCTCTCCAAGGGTATAACAGTCTGCACCCATGGCCTCGACCTCACATGGGGAGCCGCGATACCTAGGAGTCATTGAGCAGGAGCTGGCAATTCTCTGCGATATTGCCGCGCCGCCGGAAGCCAAGCAGCTGTGGATCGTGTATCGCGATTCANCGCGATACCTAGGAGTCATTGAGCAGGAGCTGGCAATTCTCTGCGATATTGCCGCGCCGCCGGAAGCCAAGCAGCTGTGGATCGTGTATCGCGATTCATCTGGCACTCGAACCCTCTCCTTCGCCATAGAAGATGAGGTATTGAATTGCACAGCAGGACTCATCGCAGAGTTTGCCCAAGAATTGCTCCGACGACCACGAGTGGAGGTCTTTAGGCTACGCATAGCCTTCTATCCTTCCAGAAAAGAGCTCAAGCACGACATCGCGGCCAGTGAGACTATCAGCCAAGCTATGAACCAACAACAAGTCACGCCTGAAGCTCTTGTCCTTGAAGTCCAAGAAGGATACGGCTTAGCCATTGACATAGCATAGCAAATAAGTTATGCTTGGAAAATCGACTGGCGCACCGGCAGCTCTTCCCCAAAAATTTAGCTGCTTAGTTTCAAACTCCACAAACATGACGAGTTGAACCGTTGCGTGCCGCCATAAGCAGACATGCACCTGCCGGACTCTACATGGGCTCAAGACCACAGTGGTGAAACCTCTATAAGAAAGCAATGCATAACGCAGTGCTCCAATATGCTGTACCCTCGCATTATGGAACTGCACAGTAACTACCGAACTGGCAATAGGAATAAGTTGTACCCCAGTACACTCATCAGTAAACTTGGCATATCTTATTCCAATAGCATCCAACGCAGAGTAGGTCGCGGTCAATAATAACGTAACCACTTCCCGTGACACCTTACTCAAGTTTTTCACTCAAGTATCATCTGCACTACTCCGCTGGTCAATATATACCTGCCAACAAGTAGCCTAGTGGCCCGTGTCCTCCAGCCATGCAGCAACGACAGGTAGCTGAGAGTGCATTACCACAGCGTAAGCTCGCAGTCGCTGCAGTGGATGCCAAGTTGACTGAAGCGATCTGCACAGTTCAAGAACTAATGCATGCTAGTGCAGAGTCTTCGAGGTCGAGTACTGCACCGCCTTCCTTTAGCTTTGCCAAGATTTCACATTTAGCCCTACTATTATGCAGGTCTGAATTAGCCAAGGAGATGGAGAAGGATGACACTCCACGTGAAGAAGTCTGCCAAGGAGGTGCATGGACCACGCAGAGAGCTCAACAGCACAATCAGATTACAAATGCTATCGCGCACCTTACTGACATGCTCTATGCACCGAATTCGTCCAACAGGGAGGAAGAAATCCCTGATGAGCTACGGCCAGCGGCTAAGGTAGCTAAGGCCCTACTAGTACAGATACAGGTAGGCCTGGAGAAATAGCGAATGGACTCGAGTGGAAAGGGTGAAAAACTCAAATGAAGCAACTTGATCGAAAACTGCCAGTTATGAGGGTCAGTCGCAAGAAACGCACAAGTCATGGACGTTGATGCCCATTCCAAGAACTGCATTCCTTGTTCCCCTTTTCCTTATCTTTGCCCCCCATTATAGGGGCTGAGTCAATCAATCGAGAAAAACCATACAGCAATAATGCATCATCCCGCGTACCATGCAAATTGTGTCCCTTGCCGTCACATGTTCACATTAGCTCACTGCTATGTTTGGCTCTGAAACCCCCAGATCATAACAATGCGACGTGAGTCTCACAAGATCATATTTATCATGGCTGTATAGTAACAGAATGCTAAGAGTTTACTAACTCATAACATATTCTACAGCTCCCATCAACAATCCCAAACACTATCTGCTTTTTTACCAGGCTGCTCGGAGGCGGCCCGGATTGGCAGTACGAGAGCTGCTAATAGGTCCCATTGCAGCCATGGAACAAGAGCCCGCCCTGACAGACTCACAGGGAACAGGAACCAGTGACTACTCAGAACAGGCGATTACAGTGTATGCCCTAAGGGATGGCGACATCAATCTGAGTCATCTGGTAAAATACTGCTACCACAATGACGTGCCATATTATACACTGGAGTTTATTCTTGTGTGGCCCGCAGTGCAGGGACTAGAACAACTTTACTGCAAGCATTTCTTTGCAGTTGACAACGAACTCCATGCAGCAGACCTTCCCCTCGGATGGGGAAAATTATCCTTGATCCCCACTATTTTGCACCGAGTCAGCCTATATTGTAATGGCTTCAAGCACTATCCTTTCCAGCAACACTCTATGCTGGTGCATACCAGCGGTGCCACAATCAGTGGTGGCAGCACAGAAGAGACGAATCGTGTTGCCTGGCACGTGGCGTACCACGAAGCAGACACTCTCAGCATCGGCGTCATCAATGAACAGATTCACTTTGACTCAGAGATGTCAACAATGGTAAGAAGAGCCATTCCATCCCCTATGAAACCAGGATCAGTCCCAATGGCAGAAAGGAAGAACCCAGTGCCTGCAAATTTGACGCTTGGTAGAATTTGGGTCCACCTGCAGAGCGCCATGCAGCTGACGGACACCTCTCAAGAACTGGAAAACGTGNGTAGAATTTGGGTCCACCTGCAGAGCGCCATGCAGCTGACGGACACCTCTCAAGAACTGGAAAACGTGAAAGCTGACCTCGCTGAAGTCAAAGACAGAGCCCAAGCTATTCTCAATGCCCAACTGAACCAGCAGAGTGACTCCTGAGGATCCTGAGAGCCTGCCTGACTACGAATTTTTAAAGGAAGGCACTATTGCCCTTATCATTTGGTTCGGTGAGAACGTAGCCTGCTCAGACACCAGTCGAAAAGGAAAAAACGAAGTGGCGACAACCGGGACACACCATGTGGCAAGTCACCAGTTAAGTATCTCTGGTAGCCGTTCATGTCAGCAAGTATTTGAATACCAAGGCCGCTGTCTTAACTTTTGGCTCAGGCGACACAGCAAACAAAAGGAACAGCCCAGCTCTCAGACTATCATTCAGCCGGCATAGACACTTGCAAATCAGTTAGACACTCAACTTATAGTTCCCCATAAAAGGTAAGTGAATGAGAACTCGACTATACAAACTAAATGGCAATTTTGAGAATCCTCTATATGCTTTCGTGGTGGAATGGTCCTACCAGGCTGCTCGGAGGTTGCCCGGTTTTGACTGACGCGGGCAGGATAACTGATATCCACTAGGACAGCCATGGAGGTGAATGTACTCAAGGTCCGAATAGTGAACAAAGCTGAGGACATCAATTTGAACCACTTGATGAAGTACTGGGAGCACAATGATGTCCCCTACTACGATTTGGAAGCCCTTCTCGAATGGGAGGAAGAGGACACACACACCCTATATGTGAGACATTTCTTCACCCGGACAAAGAATCTCACTTCATCAGACTTCCCTCCAAATTGGGGCACCCTTCACATGTTCCCGGCTGTCCTGCAGCTCATCCACCTGAGAGTAGATGGCGTCGATTTCTACCCATTTAAGCAGGAGTATTACAAAGTCCACATTACGGGCGCCACTATGGGGGCAAACTCCCATGGCGAGTTGAGGAGATTAGCCTGGCACCTGAATCATCACCAAGCGGAAGTGCTCAGCCTGCCGCCTATCAACACCATCTTCACGCTTAAGAATGGCACAGCGTCTATGGAACGACAAACAAGACCTCTGGCTATGCCAATAATAAGAACGGCGAAAGGAAAGGCTGCTGGACAAATAGCCTCGTTAAGTGAGAGACACTCTAATTCGTTAGAAGCAGTGTCGAAGCACACTCTTTCCACAATCCAGAGTCAGTTGCAAGCTGCTATGCAAACTTCAAAGGAANTTAAGTGAGAGACACTCTAATTCGTTAGAAGCAGTGTCGAAGCACACTCTTTCCACAATCCAGAGTCAGTTGCAAGCTGCTATGCAAACTTCAAAGGAAGTGACGGCGGCGCAAGTGTTGAACAAAGAGTTACAGGAAGCCAACGCCTTAGCACAGGCAGCCGTGGAGGCGCATCCCATATTCTTTGGTTTGCANGGAAGTGACGGCGGCGCAAGTGTTGAACAAAGAGTTACAGGAAGCCAACGCCTTAGCACAGGCAGCCGTGGAGGCGCATCCCATATTCTTTGGTTTGCACGATGACTATCAGGACCTTGACCTGGCTATTTAGCTAGGTGGGACGCTAGTGGCCGGCCGAAAACTCGGCTTTATCAAGAGCAGAACATAGGAACGGAAAGGCAGCTTGAGTTACGAAGAAAATACGAAGCCGCTTTTGCGTTGACTTCTGTATAATTAGTATTCATAGGGGTGTAGAATCACAATTGTGGCACTAAGTATCAGCCTTTGCAGAGATTCTGGTGCATATACCATACCATGTACGCACAGTCATTGGCATAACCTGAACCCTTTGGCTCAAACTAAGGAGGTGACAGGTCCGACTGCAAGAATGTCATAGCACAGGTCCACCCCGAGTGAAATGGAAATAAGCAACATTTGCTGTCCTCCAAGCCATACACTCAAAAATAACCTCTGCCTTATCTGCCTCTAAGGGAACAATGAATGTCATATTTTACCACACCCTTACTTCACCATCACCATAGCACGCACACATTGCCACTTAGATACTCCCTCGCCATCCGTATGCGCATGGAGCCTCTCCGAACGAAGTTCCAGTAGCCAGAAGACTGTTAGCACAGTGCAGATTGCTCGGAGGCAGTCCGCGATTGTGCAGTTACTCGTGCAGTTACTCGGAAATTCCCTCATATGGGAGACGAACCCATGACTTCCGATAGTGAAGTACTGACGGTAGTCTCCTCAGACTCATCAGAAATGGTGTGGCCTATACCAAGACATGCCTATCGGTGGGAGGGGGACAACGAGGACCCAGAGTTCGCTCCGTTCGTCGAGCTAGAGCTACGAACAGCCCTCTCCTCCCTGCACCCAATACCAACTACAATGGGTATGGACCACAGACTCCCATCAGCAGCGTATGATGACGTTACTTGTCACGGGACCAAACTAGTACCTAGCTACAAGCACGCGAGAGAGCCAGAAGGCCCATGCCTAACTCAAATAGCAGAAACCCTGAAATCATTGGAGGCGGTATTCACCAAAATGCATACAGTCTACATCATTGTAGACAGCAGATCACCTGATAAGGTAAGGCATTGGCCAGCCTTTGCACCATGGTGGCGGAGTAGGCGGAACCTTATCGGGCCTGAAGGTGAAAAG
>BGPT01003128.1:1775-14317 GCA_003297045.1 Symbiodinium sp. clade C Y103 | reverse complement strand
CAGCAGCCGGGTCCCGCAACAAGTGTATGAACTCCTGGTAGGTGTCAATTACCCTGAGCTGTGTCAGATGAATGAAGATCACACTATGTCTATTGGCACCGGCACCAGAAGAAAAGATTATTCAGTGCCAACAGGCTTCAGATACATTTACTGGCGGCATAACTGCCAGGGACAATATTTCTGGAAAGGTGATACCCGATTAGGCCCAAAAGTAACAACAGAAACAACGGCAGCACTATGGGACACAGTCCTCAGGCATACTGAAGACATTCCGGTAGGAATAGATAAATCTACGCCGGGTCTTCTAGCCCTTACCACATTAACAGCAATGAAAAACCACCTCCAAGACCAACAGAATATTCCCAACAACCTCGATGGCAGCCCGGCACCTTTCAGAGTGGCCAATGTTGTCACGCTAGCAGGGGCAACAGCATACCATGGAATCATTTTCCAACCTGGGTATGGATTCTTAAGCGGGCAATCAAGCGCATCTCCAACTCAAAACCAGGAAGCAATCACTAGAGCAACAGTGGGACTGTCAAGAGCTGTCACTGTCACAACGATAGTGTCACCTCTAGACATGCGTGGAGCCATGGGAGGAGCCCAGGTGCTTGCAACCNAGTGGGACTGTCAAGAGCTGTCACTGTCACAACGATAGTGTCACCTCTAGACATGCGTGGAGCCATGGGAGGAGCCCAGGTGCTTGCAACCCTTACCTCTGGTGTGTCTAGAATAGACACAAATCTTACAGGGGTCGAGTGGGAACATGGGAAAACTAACGCAAAACCCATGAGTTTGCAAGAGTATGATAGAATCCTGGATTCAAGAAGAGTATGAGATAGCACACCACCACTTGTAATGGCGGTCTTGTCCAATCCGCCCAAGCTTGGCCCAAGGCTCACCAGAATGAGACTCATACCTGCTGAATATGAGAGTTATTCAGCGGTGCCAGGCTGCCTACAGGATAGAAGACTCTTACCTGGTCACCAGACGTCGGCCTCGTCTGGGGCTATGCTGTAGATGGAAGCCGTTGGCCAGAGTGGATACTCACTCCAACTAAAGATGGCTGGGGCCTAACCCATGTGACATCTAAGTTCATATTTAACCCAGCGATGACATCCAGTTCTAATATGGAAGTTTGGGTGTTGCCACGATTTTTCTTCTATGATGCATGGAGAGAAAAACCAGTGCACAATAAGCCGGAAGTCCTACTACTTTATCGGAGAAGGCATACAGCCGTACCGAGAGGTTTACTAGCTGGAGTAAACATTGGTACCTCGCAGACCGAACTCCAAAGTGACCTGATCCAGTCCTCTACAGTAGATGCAACCCCAGTCCGAAAGGACCAAGAGAGAATAGAGAGGATAGAACAATATGATCATGAAGATACAAATCCTGCTGCTCCCTCCCAAGAAATTGAATGGAAAGCGGCTGAAGACACCATCATCGAGTATGCCCTGGCAATGCATAATGCCAAATTAGGGCAAGGACAGGAACCAGAAGCATTGTCACTTGATCTATTGTCGACTGTCTCTCCAGCATACCCCTTAGCCCGACTCTCCTTCAACCTAACATGCTTAAGCCAAGTATGGAAGGTTTCAGTATGTCGATGGATCGTCAGATGGGTAGCCGAAGGATGGACGGCAGAAGATATATATGAAGGAACAATTAGAAAAGCGTGGGAATACCAGAAAGTCATTATCACAGAGGCAGCACGCCTACTCGCCCAAGTATTCGTATTCATTAAACCTGATCACCCAATACAACGGGAACATAAGAAATGGGTATTATTGGCATCTGTGTCCTTTTGGGAGTCCTCCCTTCATATGGCAGTTCTTAAAGGGTATGAGCATTTGCTAGAGAAGAAGAAAGGGAAAATACATAGAGTACACCCCAATACAATCGACGGAATCCTCACTGCAATGCTGCGCCAACACGACACGCCACTTAAGCTGCCGGCTACAGACTTTAATGTGCATTTTCCCATGAGCATTCTGCCAGAGGTCCGGGAGCGAATCGGGGTTATATTCCCCGACGCACGCAAAGAAGTACACAAGGCTATAGACAACCCCTCCTTTGAAGACCAGAGCAAAATGCTTGTCCTCTATAGTGCCAGAGGGCGCCAGCCCCCGATGGAAACATTAAGAGACATCCTACCGGAACCAAGCATGCTGACTCGAGAACTATATACAGGAGGATGGCTATCGCCTAATGTGGCTAACAACATAGCTAGACCATTCACGGCTGCGAGTGTAAAGTTAGGAATAAGATTGCCGCATGTCAATGAGCAAGGGGTACCAGAAGCAGTGCGTCCCTTCTGGATAGCTAATGACCCGACAGCCATGATTGACAATGCATTTACCAACCATGATTATAGAGGAGAGAACTTCCCCACTGCCCAGATGGAGCCTGAGATTTACCGTGCCCTCAAGGAATTTGGATGTACGGAATACTTCAGAGACAGAGCCCACCATATCTTCTCCCTGGATTATAAAAGAAGTCAAGCCTCAAAAGAGGAACTCGAAGAAGCACTACAAACGTTTAAGTGGCAAGACTACCAACAGGGGGAAACTCCGCAGACCATTTATGAAGGCAGGGAGCCAGTAGACCCAAACATATGGTTACAAGAGTTCGGAAGGCAATTTCCACGGTTTTGGGTAGCAGAAGGAATTGCTAACCCTTTCACGCCGAAAGCTGTACAGAACCATGCTAGAAGAGAACAAGCCAATCAACTAGCAACCAATGTGCGAACTAGCTCAGCGCGTGGCATTGACAGAACAGCCACACGCTCCCCAAGAGGGAGAGCAAATGCCAGGTCCAGAACGCCCAAAGGCAGAGGGAAAAGCAGATGAGGCTGACCAGCCTACTCCGTGGCAGGTGAGGAATGCAATGACATTCTAAAACCAGGAGGACAGAGACTACTGCGCCCGCTGTACAGTCCATGACCGAGAGTAATGAGTGCAAAGTTCAGAAAAAGTGTGCCTGTCGGAACATCTACTCGGCAGAAAGTCGTTACAGCCGTTAGTGAGCCAGTAGCAATTATGAATACAGCCTGTGCTTTATACCTGTTTTATCCCCCCACATCCCCTACATCACCCTGCACGATCTCCCTTGGGGCTCTTGTGGCGTGGCTTCTTACGCACAGGAACCATTCTGAGTACTCATAGCCACTGGAGGATACCGGCACTTCTAAATGTACGTTGCCTCTACTTTATTGATTTACCTCTCCCCTTTGCTATTAATGTCTTGACCCCTCCCTACTTTCCCACTCCCATATCCTGTTGATCGAATGTTTTGATTTGGTCCTTTGTTTTGGGTTTTGTTGATGGTCCCTGCTGTGGCTTTGTTTTTGTGTTGTGTGTGTTTGCTAGGTAAAACAGCTGCCGGGGCCGGTTAGTTTGGTGCCAAAGCGCACGTTAGATAGCCATGGCATATATCTATTCGTGTACTGGAGGGCTTCACTCAGCAACCCTGCCTCACTGCCTAGAGACGGTGAGGTGCACAACACGACCTACAGGATCAACATCTCTCGCACAACGGCAAGCCTCGATTGGTGCGATTGACAGCGGGGGCTGTGCCCTAGAACTCTGGGGCCCAACTTTCGGTTGTCCTCCGCCCCAATGGATAACTGGACGTCGTCTGCACCTGAAGAGCTGCCTCTGCACCTGTTTAGTTCAGCGAATGGAGAGTACGATGCCATGCCTCACCGCTCGGAGGCGGGGTGGCTCAGACAACTGTTCGCGCAAAGCTCAGGACGCCACAACTATAGTAAGGAGTGGATTCGATTTGTACCAGGTAGCCTGAGGCAAGGTTTTAGCGTTGCCCTAAGGATTGATTGCGAATCAGTTCTCGAGGCCACACTGATACATTGCCAAAGGCCAATATACGAACTATGTAAATTTAAAACCGGAACAAAGACAAAGGACAACTATACCTCACCGCTCGGAGGCGGGGTGGTCCATACCGCTGGCAGCGGTATGGTGAAACAACAACTTGAAGGATGAACTGTGGAAAGGCGTAAATGTGTGGATACAAGTCAAAAAAAAAAGCCAATATAATACAAAGGAATTGGGGAAGTATGGACTACAACTCCATGCTGATTACAGGACTACTACATGGGACTACGAGGCGTAAACGTGGGGATACAAGTGGAAAAAAGCAATACGTGAATACAATGGAATTGTGGAATCTGGACTACACCCCATGCCGATGACAGTACTACGGCAAGGGATTATTAAGCTGGCAGTTGCAGCAAGGGCCGCCGATCAGCCATTGTAAGGGTGAGGAGATCATCTTGGGCCTGGGGGCTCGGTGAGTGGATCCTCCCGTTACTTGGCTTGTGGAGTGCCCAAGGCGGCAAGGGCTATCCTGCTGGCTCTGCTATGACCGCCACAATGCAACCCCACCCCCTGGGGGGGTGGGGTGACCCTCTTCGGTCTATGACCTTTGTCTCAATGGATGTTGAGAGGACATATACAGGGACTGGAAAACCGAGATACAATGCAGTCATAGAACTGTTTTGTCCCTCTTTGAGCCGATCAGACGATGATCTTACAATTTTCAAACGACTCTGCTCCTTGGCTGATTGGGGTTACTGATCTGGATATCAGTATAGATCGGCCTATGGGTTTGAGACTTGAATGGACACGGAAAATTTTCTGCTACTTTCCCGCCTTGATGCGGGATGGTTAGCACTTATGTGCTGAATTGGGTACTATCCTGGCTCCATTTTATATGTTGCCTTTTTGATTTTCTGGATGAAGTCGACTTCGATCGGCTTTGAGCGGTTCTACTTTTGTACTTTGACTCCAAGTTTGATGCGGTGGGTCTGAGCCAGGTTGAGTCTGCATACTCACATCCGTGTCTATTTCGTCTCGAACCTGTACTGAGTGCCGGGCTTTGTTGTTTCATTTTTGATTTTTGTTCGTTTCATTCTCTTAATCAGTGACACAGGCCCTGTGCCAGCGTGCGCTTACTTCGAGCAAAAAAAATCGACATTTGCGCGCGGTTGTTCGATTCGGAAGGCACTCGATTGGAAGAATCAACTCGTGTTGCGGCTCTGCCTGTTCACCACGGACGACCTCAGCAGATCACGATCAAAACGGCTGATATGTCTTTCTATAGAAGTTGCTTGCATCGTTTTCCATTGATTGACGAGCGTGGAGGCTCGCCCCTTCCCGGAACCGTGCGGGTTTGGATCCGGATTCAATACTTGGATGCGTGGCGGTGTTGGATGAGCTCGAGACGGAGTCAAGATACCTTAGGCGCCTGCTTGCAGAGCTGAATGACCGTTGCCGGTCCCTTGAGGCTGCTTTGTATGGTTCGATGATGGAGTTCCTTTGTGGTGTGCAGCCGGCTGAGACTGGCGGCTCGCAGGAGAAGTGATGCGGGTAGCGGCGTATAAGGGGCGTGTGGTGGCGTGGTCCCTGCGACTGAATCGCCTTGCTGTGGTTCCCGTTGAGCACCTTTGCGGTTGTGGTTCAGTGTGAGGCACCTGTAGCATCTCGCGAAAAGAGTGACGATGCTGGGACGCTGGCTAGTTTATGGCCTGCATGTGTTGCTGTATAGCAAGTCAGTGATGAACGTGTTGGCACGTTGCGAGGCTTTCGCGGCGCCGGTGCGGCCGATCTCGCGCGCGCGGCTTTGCTGCTGGTTGAGATTCACATCTCTTGCGAGGCGGGATTTTTGGTCTGTGATTTCAAGGGTTGTGTTGTTTGTTGCTTGTCGCTGCTGTCTCAGATGGGAAATATTATGTTTTGAACGTTCCGATGGGTGTCAGTGCTCGCTGATCAAGCCAGCAGCGTTGGGCGGGTTCACTTCGATATGCATTGAGCAGCACTGGCGTGGTCCGTGTTGATAGTCGTGGGTCGAGTGAGATCAGGCACTGGCATAGAGATGTTGAAAAAGGAAAACGTGCTGCGTCGCCTGCATCGAATGTCCTTCCATGCGTCGAACATGATTTGTGCAGGTGAGGCGACGCTGCCGCGGAAGGGGCGCGCGGCTGATCTGCTGGCGCTTTCCTCGCCTTCGCTTGCTGGTCTTGCTGAGGCTCTGAGCGAGGCGCCTTGCGTCGCTGCGCAAAGGGCAAGGGAGACGGTGAAGTCGAATGTTTCAACAAAGCGAGTTTCATGTGGCACAGTTCACGTCCCCGCTGCGGTAGTTCACGTCCCGCTGCCGTTTCTGGTTCGGTATTCACAACAGTGTGGTTGCGCGGCGATGGCGGTGGCGTTGTCCCTACATGCACAAGTTTCCCAGCTCGAGCTGCTTCTGGGCATCTGGTCCTGCTTTGGCATAGTGCGGATTAAGAGTGAATGCCATGATCCTTGGATCTCCACGAACTCTGGTCGTTGGATCCGGACATCTATTATTTGTAGATTGCCGGATCCAGCTGCCAGAGTTCGTGGGGATGCGTCCGATGGTTCCAATATCTACAAGCGGTCCCACCGTCTTCAGGCGCGTGGAATTTAAATTTGTTGACATTGTGAAGCAATGCAAGTCTATGGCTGTGGCGTGGTCCGAGCTGCTGGTGATTGGAAATTCAAGGTGCGGTGAGCTTTGCTGTCGTCAACACGCGCTGCATCATATGGCTGGCATCCAGAGCAGCTGACGGCTGCGGAGTCCGTCGCTATACAGCTACATTCTCCGCCGCCGTCCGTTGCATGTGAGTCGGGAGTTCAGCGCGAATTTCGAGACGCTGGTGAAGGATCTACAAGTGAATGCGTGGTTCGAGCTGTTTCTGATATCTATCAGCTGTGGCGTGGTCCGAGCTGCTGCTGATATCTACAAGTGATTTCGAGTGGCTAGAGATAACAATGTTTTTTTGGGCAGGGCCAGTGAAAGGATCTATACTTGACCTTCAACAGAAGTGGCGACGTGTGTCTTTGCTGTTTATGGATGAAATGTCTTTACAATGGTGTTCGAAGAGCCTATCTGGAGCTTTGCGGTTTCTGTCTGTCGATGTTTGAGAGATAGAACCCACAAAGCCCCAGGTGGGGAGGTTGGGTGGTTGGGTACGCCAGGCAGCACGTGCTGCACGCCACGTGCGGCGACCGGTGTTTCGAAGCTTTCCGAAAAATTCTTGCGAAGTTTTTGCCTTGCCTGGAGATGCCAAATGTAGCCCTGGAATGTAATAAATACATCCCAGTCGTTTTTTGGTGCCCCAGGGTGTATGTACATATGGCACAGTGCCCCAAGGGGGTACTCCCCATGCCCCAGGGTGTATGTACATATGGCACATGTGCCCCAAAGGGGTATACTCCCCATGCCCCAGCATGTATGTACATATGGCACAGTGCCCCAAAGGGGTATACTCCCCATGCCCCATTGTATATATATATATATACATATAACAGCACTATAGTGCAGTGCCCCCAGGGGGTACCCCCATGGATAAGCTTAATTATATACATATATAACTTGCATGCATGGGTGGGTGGGTTCACAAATGCTCAGCAGATGTGCATGCAGCATGCAATCCCTCAGTGACATGCTCTGCATGCAGAGCTTGTATAGCTGTCGTCTGTTGTCTTTGGACGAGCCAACCTGTGAAGTCTTGCTGAAGACTTTTTGATATGGCCCATGCTTAATGAACTGTCCAGGTCCAAGGAAGTTCTTTGTTGAGCCTGGAACTGATGCACCAGGTCTGCCCGCAAAGCACCAGAAGACTTCTGTGCTTCACAGCAACAATCTCTTGACATCATGTCAGTGCCGTCTCTTTGCAATATAAACAGGGATATATATATATATATATATATCAAATTTTTAAACAAGGATATATATTTATATATCAAATTTATAAACAGGGATATATATATAATATTTATAAACAGGGATAGATATATATATATATATATATAAACCACAACATCACAGCAAACATGTTGGACACAGGCAAAACAAAGTTTGAGCAATGCCAAAATGTGTTGTAGCTGTAGCCATACCCCATTTTTGCTTTAGATATTCAGCGAAACCAAAAAACATTTTTGACACTGCTCACAATTGTTGGTCTGCTCACTGCTCAAGTCATTGAAGTTGTGTCAAATCGTTGCAAGCACACTGGCTGAAACGATCGCAAACATATTTTTTCATCATGTGGCACATAGAGTGTCCATGGAACAGCAAAAAACGATACTGTACACGCAATGCCGGATTGCTATTCCACAGCTGTTCCAATAAACTGATTCCGTGATGGTTGATACCATCCTCATGAAAACGCATGAGCCAAGAAAGAATGGTTCATCTGATTTCCTGCTGCCATGGATCATCCAATATTTTTCAAAAAAAATGTCATCAATGGAAAAATCTGACAACTTGAGAATGCACTGGCAAGACAAGAAATCAGTCATCTGCAGGCCCGGGCTCCTTGATTTCTATATACATGTGCTCACATTGTTCAGTGGCCAATTTGTTTTCAGATGAATCAGTTGACTGTCAAACGGAAATCAAGTTCCAAATGTTGTTTCGCACTGGTTGAAAACGATCACAAAAATAATTTTTCATCATGTGGCACATGGAGCGAGCATATGGAACAGCAAAAAACGATGGTACTCTTCGCACTGTACTGTGCACGCAATGCCGGATTGCTATTCCGCAGCTGTTCCAATGAGCTCATAAATTCCGTGATGGTTGATACCATCCTCATGCAAACGCATGAACCACGAAAGAATGGTTCATCTGAATTCCTGCTGCCATGGATCATCCAATAGAAATGTCATCAAGGGAAAATCTGACAACTTGAGAATGCACTGGCAAGAAGGATTTAAACCAATCACATCTGAAACGTTTCGAACCATGGCATGCAACAGGCCCGGGCTCATTGATTTCCATATGTGCTCACATTAAAGATTCATCAGTTGACTGTCAAACGGAAATCACTGGTTGAAAACGATCGCAAACATATTCTTTCATCATGTGGCACATGGAGCGTNGATTCATCAGTTGACTGTCAAACGGAAATCACTGGTTGAAAACGATCGCAAACATATTCTTTCATCATGTGGCACATGGAGCGTATGGAACAGCAAAAAAAGATGATACTCTTCGCACACCACACGCAATACCAGATTGCTATTCCAAAGCTGTTCCAATAAAATCATATGACACATGGAGTGTCCATGGAACAGCCAAAAAACAATACTGCACACGCAATGCTGGATTGCTATTCCGCAGCTGTTCCAATCAACTCATTCCGTGATGGTTGATACCATCCTCATGAAAATGCATGAACCATGAAAGAATGGTTCATCTGATTTCCTGCTGCCATGGATCGATCATCCAATAGAAATGTCATCAAGGGAAAAATCTGACAACTAGAGAATGCACTGGCAAGAAGGATTTAAACCAATCACATCTGCATGAAACGTTTCGAACCATGGCATGCAACAGGCCTGGGCTCATTGATTTCCATGTGCCCACATTGTTCAGTGGCTAAAATTTTACCTTTCCAGATTCATCNTGAAACGTTTCGAACCATGGCATGCAACAGGCCTGGGCTCATTGATTTCCATGTGCCCACATTGTTCAGTGGCTAAAATTTTACCTTTCCAGATTCATCAGTGGCACATGGAGCGTCCAAACAATGATGCCCTTCGCAGAAACTTGAATTAACCGGGTTTATTGACTTGATCGTACACCGTTTTCTGTGGATAAACAACTTGGAAATTTGGAACATCCAATTTCAATTTCATCTGCTCGAATGCAATCTGTCTGCTAGAATGGTACCAACGATTTACATTGGCTCCAACGGTGTACCAACCCAATTCCATTCCTTAATGCTCAGNATTTCATCTGCTCGAATGCAATCTGTCTGCTAGAATGGTACCAACGATTTACATTGGCTCCAACGGTGTACCAACCCAATTCCATTCCTTAATGCTCAGATAATCGTCAAGCTCTTCAACCACTTCGTATTCTTCCTCTTGGGCAGGTGCTGGAGTTAAGCTTACGTCCAAGAACCTTTTCGCCTCAAGCCGTTGTCCACGTCACAAAGCTGACCATAACTGAGCCTTGGATTTGCTTAAGGAACCCAAAAAAAGTAAAAGATATTTCCTATAGATTCCACAAGTAAGGGGNTTGTCCACGTCACAAAGCTGACCATAACTGAGCCTTGGATTTGCTTAAGGAACCCAAAAAAAGTAAAAGATATTTCCTATAGATTCCACAAGTAAGGGGTTTTCCCTTGGGAAAATAAAAAAGAAAATTCTTTAGCCCGTAACATCTGCTTCAGCCCCGGCATGAAGTCAAGCTCGCCATCCTTGTGGTAGATCCCGAGGAAGATCATGGCCCTTGATCCGTCAGGACAAACAAGGTATCTGCAATCAGTCACTTCTGGGTGTTGAACAAATTTCAGATGTAGCTTGGGGCCAGAGCCAACCATCCCCGTACAACGGAAATCTCGAAGTTCAACACTGCCATCCTGCGGATCGTCTCTCATCTGGCCGGCGTTGTCACTGAAGGCTAATCTCAATGACCTGAGAAGCAAAAACATGCAAAAACAAAGAAGGCACAAAGTTTTGCAAAACAAAGGACAGGAGCTAAACACCATTGACCATCACAACAAGACAAGTCACTTTGTTCTTCGTATGAAACAGACGTTGCCAGTCAATCGCCCATCTCGTGGATCATCTGCAGCGCTCCTTGTGACTATCAACCATTNACAAGACAAGTCACTTTGTTCTTCGTATGAAACAGACGTTGCCAGTCAATCGCCCATCTCGTGGATCATCTGCAGCGCTCCTTGTGACTATCAACCATTCGCTCTTGCGGCTTGTACCGATATGCTGGTACTTCAGCACGAAGCAGGACATGGCTATATAGCAGCCGGGTGAATGCAGCACGTACAGGGATGCCAGCTTGAGTCTTGCACATGCAGCTGCAGGCATATATGCAGTCTGCATGCATATGTCAGATTCCTCAATCCATCATGCATGTGATTCCATCACACGCACGCATGTCACATGGCTGCATGACCATATTGTTTCAAAACGACAGACAACAGCTTGGCAGCTCAGAATGCATGTCTTGAATGAACCAATGCATCACGTACAAGCAAAATGACACAGCCTTGGAGATCGCAAAAACATTTCTTTCTTTGACAGCAATTATTCACTAAAAACCCAAAGCTGTGCAGATCAGCATGCATTTTTTTACTTCCATGCCAGCCAAGCACTTTCTTCAGTATGTACCTCCTTGCCCAAGCATGCTTCACGGTTTTTGCGTGGCACGCTTTAGCAACACCTCNTTTTTTTACTTCCATGCCAGCCAAGCACTTTCTTCAGTATGTACCTCCTTGCCCAAGCATGCTTCACGGTTTTTGCGTGGCACGCTTTAGCAACACCTCTCATCATCTTCATATTATCTTCATCCAAAAAATTGGAAAGGTGCATAGGATTCATTCCACTCTCCGCCGCGTGCTCCAAGAGGTGCACCAAATAATGGTGCTTTGGCCGCAGCTTGTACAGAAGCAACCGTCTCTCAAGTGCCTTTGCAGCTAGGTACGAGTAGGCAGCCAGAAACCAAACACCAAGCGTCTGGGTTGCTTTTCGTTCTGCAGGCTGCAAGAGTGGCCGACCTCCTTGGGACCATGTGGAGAGCAAATTGCTCAGTGAAAAGCACATACATGCACGGACTTGGGCATGAAATACTNTCTGCAGGCTGCAAGAGTGGCCGACCTCCTTGGGACCATGTGGAGAGCAAATTGCTCAGTGAAAAGCACATACATGCACGGACTTGGGCATGAAATACTGCTTCTGGGTCAGCAGTCTCGTCCAGGAGGTTTTCCTCGATCAGACAAGACTGAAGAAAGTCAAGGCAACATTTCAAACCATGCATGGATGCATCCCAGAACAACACTGCTCACAAATCAAAAGCATGTCTGGCAAATTTCCTTGCAAGTGACTGCATCAAGCACCAACTTCCTCAACTGCCATTGATCAAGTGCTTTGCATTGGGGTTTNACAAGACAAGTCACTTTGTTCTTCGTATGAAACAGACGTTGCCAGTCAATCGCCCATCTCGTGGATCATCTGCAGCGCTCCTTGTGACTATCAACCATTGCTCTTGCGGCTTGTACCGATATGCTGGTACTTCAGCACAAAGCAGGACATGGCTATATAGCAGCCGGGTGAATGCAGCACGTACAGGGATGCCAGCTTGAGTCTTGCACATGCAGCTGCAGGCATTTATGCAGTCTGCATGCATATGTCAGATTTCTCAATCCATCATGCATGTGATTCCATCACACGCATGCATGTCACAACATGGCTGCATGACCATATTGTTTCAAAACGACAGACAACAGCTTGGCAGCTCGGAATGCATGTCTTGAATGAACCAATGCATCACGTACAAGCAAAATGACACAGCCTTGGAGATCGAAAAAACATTTCTTTCTTTGACCGCAATTATTCACTAAAAACCCAAAGCTGTGCAGATCAGCATGCATTTTTTTTTACTTCCATGCCAGCCAAGCACTTTCTTCAGTATGTACCTCCTTGCCCAAGCATGCTTCACGGTTTTTGCGTGGCACGCTTTAGCAACACCTC